>JASJET010000009.1:5910000-6095000 GCA_034092305.1 Diaprepes abbreviatus
TTATTTAGGATGCCAAAATATGCACTTTCCAATAATAAAACCGCAGGTTAATTTTTTTTGCGACAAAAGTCTAACTTCCATGGAGTAAGAGAGGCATATAAGAGTGAACTGGAACGAAATAAAGTTTAGCAATGAACTAAAGACAACTTGTGGGATCATTCTTGATAAAGAATTGTTGCTTCAGTTGTGGTATGGCAGTGTACGAGTATAGAATGAAAGGTTTCTGGAAGAACAAAAAAATACAAAAATTTTGATTTAAATTTACTTTATTTTTCTACATAATACCCGTTTAAAATATACGCTAACCCATTCAATGCGCCTTGAATTCCCATTCTTATAGTCCGTGTTTGCAAAATGGGTAAATTTTATAAAATCATAGAATAACCATTTCTAGAGGAGGTAATAACCTTGACATGCCATTCTTGTACAGGGTGAGTCAACGATTGGATGAAGTAGGTTTGTGCCTTTTCGGTGAAATTAACAAAGAAACTATATTTATTGTTTGATACAGTTTATTTTTACGCAGATTTTAAAAATATTTAGGACTCTATAGGGTGAGCCAAAAAACTAGGACAGCATAAAGTTGTATTTTTTTAAATAGAACACCCTATATACGAATCGTATTTTCGATTTAGCTTATAATTTTAAATCTTTTTTATTAAGGGTTTACTATAACAAAACTTTATAGTTTCTGAGATAATTAAGTTTAAAGAAAAAAAGTCACATTTTCAAGCATCAATTCAATCCTAAATAACGTTTTCAATTTTGTGACAAATATATTCAAATTTGGAAATTAGCAAGGCCAAGGACAAGTTAACATAATTTTTACCTAATATTTGCAATAAAAGCTACAGGGTGTTGAACACATCGGCTCAAATTTGAACAAGTTTAAATGAATAAATATCTTTTTTTTTTAAATGGTACACCCTGTATATTTTCATATTATTAAATAGAGTAATAAAAACCCTAAAAGTTTTGTTCAATACATCCTATACCCATTTATAATAGTTTTTGAGATATTTCAGTTTATCTTATTTTCCATACTTTTTTACAGAAATAGTCTTCATTATCATAGTAGCCATGGCAAAAACAATGTAAAGAACATTTTTCTGTGTGTCAAATTTATAACCGCAATCGCTTGTTTTGGTTTTTATGTAGTGTAGTTTGGTTTTTTTTGCATTCATCTTATATTATAAAATGAATTTTCCAAAGAATGAGTTAATAGATATGATTTATACAATAGGAGAGGCTTAAAAAAATTGCCTTCTTGCTCAAAGAATTTACAAAATGAAGTATCCTGATCGACGCCAGTCTAATACCCATACTTTTCAAAACTTAATGCAAAGATTTGATTCTTCTGGTACTGTTGATTATCCAAAACGTAAAGTGGTCAACAAACCAGTAACTAATGAAGAAAAAGAACTACAAGTATTGTTAAATGTTCAGGAAAATCCTTATATTGGTAGCCGTCAGTAAGCAGCATTATGTGAAACATCACAATCCACCGCTAATCGTACTACCAAGAAATATAGGTATCATCCATATCACATGGAATTACACCAAGAATTGCATGGACAGGATTTTGAAAGTCGTGTAAACTTTTGTCGTACAATAAATGCGGAGATTCAATTAAATCCAAATTTATTATGCAAGGTAATGTTTATTGATGAAGCTACTTTTAGAAGTAACGGTGCCGTAAATAGACGCAACATGCATTATTATGCTACAGAAAACCCATTTTGGATTAGAGAGGTGCAACATCAAAACCACTGGTCATTAAATGTTTGGTGTGGTATTCATCATAAACGAATTATTGGACCCCACTTTTTTAATGAACCACTAAATGACTATAGTTACCTGAACTTTCTACAAGAAGAACTACCCCAACTGCTTCAAGGTCTCGATAGGGATGAGCTCGACAGTATGTGGTTCCAGCACGATGGTGCGCCTCCGCATTACCATCGTGAAGTTCGTGCGTTTTTGGACCAACGATATCCTCAAAAATGGATTGGACGTGGGGGTTTCATTGAGTGGCCACCAAGGTCTTGCGACATCACCCCATTAGATTTCTTCCTATGGGGTTATATTAAAAATAAGGTGTATGTTAATCCACCAACAACAGTGGAAGATATGCGAAACAGGATTAGGGATACCTGTAGAACAATAACGCTACTAATTTTGTCCAGGGTCCGAGAAAATCTGCAAAAAAGACTAAATTTGTGCATTGCACAAGAGGGTCGTTTATTCGAACACCTATTAAAAAGAAATAATTAATCTCAGTATTTAATAGGTAATTTTTTTGTTTCAATTTAGTATAAAAATAAATATGTATTTGCCTTGTCGTTATTGTTGTGTTAATTTTTTCACATTATGTTTAATTAAACTATTGCCGTTGAAATATAACGAATAATGTATTTCATCATATGTAACCCCATTCTGTTTGTTTCTGTAGTTTCTTTTTATTATTTTACATGGCTACTATGATAATGAAGACTATTTCTGTAAAAAAGTATGGAAAATAAGAAAAACTGAAATATTTCAAAAACTATTATAAATAGGTATAGGATATATTGAATAAAACTTTTAGGGTTTTTATTACTCTATTAAATAACATGAAAATATACAGGGTGTACCATTTAAAAAAAAAGGTATTTATTCATTTAAACTTGTTCAAATTTGAGCCGATGTGTTCAACACCCTGTAGCTTTTATTGCAAATATTAGGTAAAAATTATGTTAACTTGTCCTTGGCCTTGCTAAATTCCAAATTTGAATATATTTGTCACAAAATTGAAAACGTTATTTAGGATTGAATTGATGCTTGAAAATGTGACTTTTTTTCTTTAAACTTAATTATCTCAGAAACTATAAAGTTTTGTTATAGTAAACCCTTAATAAAAAAGATTTAGAATTATAAGCTAAATCGAAAATACGATTCGTATATAGGGTGTTCTATTTAAAAAAATACAACTTTATGCTGTCCTAGTTTTTTGGCTCACCCTGTAGAGTCCTAAATATTTTTAAAATCTGCGTAAAAATAAACTGTATTAAACAATAAATATAGTTTCTTTGTTAATTTCACCGAAAAGGCACAAACCTACTTCATCCAATCGTTGACTCACCCTGTATATGAACTTTAACGCTCGCACTCTGATTTCTTCTAATATAACACTAAATATGTAAAACGCTGCTATATTTTGATTGAACTAATTACCTGGATCAATATAGGTATTTTTTATGATTTCCCTAAAAATAAATTTCTCTTAATAATTTACGAAAATTGCCTTTCCTGATTGGAAATGAAAAATCAATTTTAACACGCGGCACGTCGGATGTAGACATTATAACTCGAGTTATGTACCAGCACGAGGGCGGACATATGACATAATAATATTGCGATTAGAGAAGAGCGCTAAATTAAACTTTAAAATTGACGTCTACTATCAAGACATGATTGTTCTAAATACAGTAGCGGATAAAAAGATTTGGTCTGTCTAAGATAAAGTTTTACGTGACCTAGAATTACAAACGCTGCCTGTTTTTTTTTTATTTATGTGCATTTTTATATACAGGGTGTCTCTAAAACGTTTGTGCAAAATGCTAACATAAATTCTTCCTCTTCTTCTTCCTTCTTATATATAAGCAATTTGCTTGTTATTCTTCGTCTCTTTGCCTGGTTTCAGTGTATTGCGAGGTTATCACTCCATCGTTTACGGGGTCTTCCAGTACTCCTACGTCCTATTGGTAATTTGTCCCTCCTGATCTTTACTATTCTGTTGTCGGACATGCGGTTGATGTGTTCGTTCCATTCCCTTTTTCTTTGTAATACCCAGTCATTGATGTTATCGACTTTACACACTCTTTTTATATCCTCGCTCCTATTCCGATCCATAAGTGTCCTGCCAGCTATCCTGCGCACCACTCTCATCTCTGTTGTTTTCAGTATTTGTTTTGTTTTCGAGGTTTCTGGTCTGGTTTCTGCAGTGTATGTTAGTATGGGTCTTATTGCTGTTTTATAAATTCTGGATTTAACTTCGATTCTTATATGTTTATTGCTCCATATGGTACTGTTAAGACATGCGGCTGTTCTTGCTGCTTTCATGGGTTGTCCCCTCACCTGCGTTTCAACGTTCCCGTATCCGGATATTTCTATTCCGAGATACTTGAACTTCATTTCCTGCTGTATAATTTTGTTGTCTATTTCTAGTTTACATCTGAGTGGTGTTCTAGATATAGTCATGGCTTTAGTTTTTGACATTGATATATTCATGTTAAACTTTTTCGCTGTTATTTTATATTGGTGCAGTAGTCTTTGCAAATCGTCTTCGCTTTCAGCTATTAACACTGCATCGTCGGCGTAGCACAGTATTTTGATTTCTCCCATTTTATACCCTTTCAATCTACGCACCTGCTTTATCAACTCGTCCATGATGATGTTAAATAGTAGGAGGCTAAGAGAGTCACCTTGTCGGATGCCATTATTTACTTTTATTTTTTCGGTCAATTCACCGTTTATCCTAGCTTGAATCGTATTTGCCTGATATATATTTTCAATCGTTTTGATAATGTTTTGAGGTATTTGTCTGTCGTAAAGTAGC
Source organism: Diaprepes abbreviatus (assembly GCA_034092305.1). Taxonomy (NCBI): domain Eukaryota; kingdom Metazoa; phylum Arthropoda; class Insecta; order Coleoptera; family Curculionidae; genus Diaprepes; species Diaprepes abbreviatus. The sequence goes on from JASJET010000009.1 coordinate 5,914,598, forward strand.
TGTGTTACATCCTCCAGCTGTATACGATCGAACGCCTTCTCTAGATCAATGAAACACATAAAGGCTGGACGATTATATTCAACTGACTTTTCAGTTATTTATCTTTTAACAAATATGGCATCCGTGCATGACCTTCTCGACCGGAATCCCTACTGTTCGTCTGCTAAGGAAGTGTGTTCATTAATTTTGCTTCTAAGAATTTTTGTGGTTAGTTTTAACGAGGTGGAGAGAAGATTGATTCCTCTGTAATTAGCCGCCACTTTTTTTATCGCCTTTTTTCAATAGGAGTATTGTTGTGCTAGTCCTCCATTTATAAATTCCTTAGGATAAAATTAGATGATCTGGCCAAATCTACTTTAGTCTAAAAGTTTAAAGTTCCCAAAACACAGGATGTCAAATTGAAAATCATATTTTTTGGGTTTAGACCATGCTAAATTGAAATTATTGTCCTTTGTTGCACGAGGCATCTTCAGGGATCTTTAATCTATGAGATTAGAACAATGAATGACCATCAAGGAGCAATATCTGTTCTATTATGCAGGAATTGCGTCGTCCCTGTTTCGACTCCCTAGTAATTTTAGGTATTCTTTGCTCCCTAGCTGTGAGGATGCAACTCCAACATACACAAACTGAAAAAGTTTTTACGGTGTTTCGTCAGTAGGGACCTTGGTACCTCCCCTAGACACCCTTGTCGTACTTATTATCATGTCGGTACCAATATTTGAAGTCATTTCTGGCCGGGAAATGACGGTAAGGTGTTGATAATATGATACATCCCGGTATTTATTCCCGACTGGTGTTGAGCGAAACGTGATCCACCGTTACAATCGATTTCAAATGTGTGACTCGAACCTGTATTTCTATTAATATTATTTTCATATTTGCAAATTTCGGTTGATTCTCTAATTTTACGTTTAAAGAAACCTTACAGTGATGCCGATTATACAATTTGTTTCCTTTTAATATATCTTTCATGTTCCATAAGCCTAGTGAATATAGACCGTCCTGTTTCACCTACATACACTTTACCACTAGAGCAACGTATCTTATAAACGCCTTCTGTTTATGTAATATAATACAAGTACGCCCTGTAGAATAAATTGTAATGCTGATTAATAAACATAAGTTCATTGAGCCCAACAAACTCTTACATACTCCAGCTCATTTTAATTAAATCTGAAGATCTGGTCGCTCCCTTCCAATCCAACGATTCGGTATGTATGGCATTTAAAAAAGTTGTGATTGGCCTTGTATGATGGACTAGGGCACCATTATGAAGATACCACATATCTTTTCGAGTTTCATTTGGCATTTGAATCAATAGATCAGGGAAATGGTTTTGCAAAAAGTCTAGGTATACTTCCCCTGTTACAATATCTCCCTAAACATTGAATGACAACCCAGTATGGGAATCATATCTTACAATATGTGGATTTTTCGCTGCAGAATAAAGTAAATTGTGTCTGTTAACATTTTCGTTCCTATGATACGTAGCTTCATCTCTAAATAGCATCAAATCCGCAAAATTTCTTTGTTCATTCGGTTTTGAGCACACAGGAAAAATTCCAGTCTTCTCTAATAATCTTCCTGGGACAATTCTTGCAATAATTTAATGTGATAGAGGTGCATTTTATGAGTCTTAAGTATTCGATGAACCGTCTTTCATTCAACATCAACCTGTCGGAAAGCGGGCCCTGTCCAATATGCTGTTTTTTTAAGAATTTGTGTTATATGCTACGCTGTCATTTCCTTGAAAACGCGCTTTTCAGGCTGACATTTCTAGGAAAATAGCTATTGATACAATCTTTTCGCTAATAGCGCATTTTTGCCACTAATTCCCAAAACAAAAATCATATCAACCATTTCGACTTGTGAAAAATTAATTATTTAAAATTTAAACTTTAGAAATTGTATTTTTTTAAAAACAAGTTAAAACAATATTTTTGAGTAGTAACAGATCAACAATAAATTATACTTTGACGTTTACTCCTTTTGTGTAATGGCTAATCAGATATAAATGGGATAACGTATTTTTGTTTACAATTAATAAAAATGAATATACCGGAAAAACTTTCACTGATAGGTATAGGAAAACTTAAAGAAAATGATAGAGAAACAATAACTCTGCATGACAAAGTTGTTATATACAGGGTGTTGCGTTTAAAAAATCAAAGAAAAATTAATTTACATTTCATCAAATGGGCAACCTTTTGACAAACAGCCTATATGAGATAATTACTTGGGTGCTACATTAGACCTTTAATAGTACATTTTTCTTCCTCAATGTCAATTTAATGTACTATAATTGCTATAGATTAAAAGATATAGTAAATTATGGAGGCCCATGTTGTTTTTTTTTAATTTGGTGAATTTTTTGAAAAATATATGGTATCCCATTAAAAAACAAGCTATTTCTTTTTCAGATTGTGAAAATTTTTATATTATATAAACTCCATTAAAACATTTTTTAAATTTTTCAAAAATAGGGGAGATACGGTACTTTGCCACACTATTGCGCCAGCCTGTATATCAGCAAATTTGTCATCCTGTATATTCTAGTAATTTTTTGCTAACTCTGTACAATTCTAATATTTTAAAACAATTTTAGTTGTGTTTTTCAATAATAATATTAATTGTTTTCTAACTCACTATATCCTAATACTTTTAGATTGCGAAAATTTTTATTCTATATAAATTCCATTAAAACATTTTTTCAAATTTTTCAAAAATAGGGGAGATAGGGTACTTTGTAACACTATTACGCCACACATCCGCAAATTTGTCGTCCTGTATATTCTGTTAATTTTTTGCTAACTCTATACAAATCTAATACTTCAAAAAAAAATCTAATTGTTTTTTTCTTAAATAATAATAATAATTAATTTTTTTCTAACTCAGAACAATCCTAATATTTTTAGATTGTAGAAATTTTTGTATTATATAAATTTTATTAAAACATTTTTTCAAATTTTTGAAAAAATAGGGTAGATAGGGTACTTTGTTACACTATTGAGCCACCCTGTAGATCCGCAAATTTGTCTTCCTGTATATTTTGTTAATTTTTTGCTAACTTTGTACAATTCTAATAATTCAAAGCAATTCTAATTGTGTTTTTTTTAATAATAATTTTTTTTTTCTAATTCAGTACAATCCTAATATTTTTAGATTGTGGAAATTTATATATTATATAAATTTTATTAAAACATTTTTTCAAATTTTTGGAAAATAGGGAAGATAGGGTACTTTGTCACACTATTGCTTCACCCTGTATGTCCGCCAATTTGTTATTCTGTATATTCTGTTAATTTTTTTCTAACTCTGTATAATTCTAATACTTCAAAACAATTCTAATTATGTTTTTTTTTAATATTAATATTAATAATTTTCTAACTCAGTACAATCCTAATATTTTTAAATTGTGGAAATTTTTATATTATATAAATTTTGTTAAAATTTTTTTTCAAATTGTTGAAAAATAGGGGAGATAGGGTACTTTATCATACTATTGCATCACCCTATATATCCGCAAATTTGTCATCCTATATGTTCTGTTAATTTTTTGCTAACTCGGTGCAGTTCTAATACTTCAAAACAATTCTAATTGTGTTTTTTTAATAATAATATTACTTTTTTTTCTAACTCAGTACAATCCTACAATTTTTAAATTGTGGAAATTTTTATATTATATAAATTTTCTTAAAACATTTTTTCATATTGTGGAAAAATAGGGGAGATAGGGTACTTTGTCACACTATTGCGCCACCCTGTATATCCACAAATTTGTCATCCTGTATATTCTGGTAATTTTTTACTTACTATGTACAATTCGAATATTTCAAAACAATTCTTATTGAGTTTTTTTTAACAACATTATTATTTTTTTTCAACTCTTTACAATTATAATAGTTCAAAAAAATTCTAATTGTTTTTTAATAATAAATAAATAGATTCAATTTTCTTGATTCGCTGGTATTACAGATATAAAGCCCACCTCCTAGCGGAAAATTTCTCAGCTCGAGGAAAGAAACTGTTAATTCAAAAGTTTGTTGGCTCAAAGGTAATTTTTTATCAGAATGGTAAAATCCACATTATCCTCCATTTTCAACCATTTTGACTATATTCATTGTTTTATTTAATGTTCTTCGTTTTGTATTGAGCGATTTATGTATTCGAACTAGTATTTTATTGGTCTCTCTATACGTTAGATTATTAATCTCTCTATTTCCCTGGATTTTCCCTATTTGTTATTTTTGTTTTGAAATAAAATACGTGTTAAATAATGAAAAAGTGTATGCAAACATTTAGGAATAAAATTTTAATTTACATGTTTTTTTCTTTTCAACCAAATAGTTTTTGCTACTATGGCAACAAAAAATGATAAGGTATTGAAGAAGTGCAGGTAAACGATCAGAGAATTTAGTAGTAATCGCTTGTTTATGAACCGGGTAGTACAGCACAATGTCGGTAAAAATACGCTTATCGATTCAAACTTGGACTCAGTGACTTAACTATTAATACTCATATGTTAGTTAATTAGTTACATTCTGAATTACAGTGTGCATTTTACACCTTAATATGGCAAGGTAATCTTTCTAATAATTAGAATATTTATATCATTAATCTTTTAATTTAACAAATTATACCATTTTGCGATTGTTGTAAATGTACAAGATTTCTTATTTCATGAAACATATTTTTGCAACTTATCTAGAAATAAAAATTGGGCAGTTTTCTCGCTTCTCTTTTAAATTATCAAATATTCGAAATAAATTAGTTTGAAATTATGAATCATTTAAACTAAGTTACGTAAGATATAAAACCAAGCAGAATTCAAGTAATTGTAGTTTACCGCAAATTTAAACTCGGTTGGTTTTTCTTTGCTCAACACGACAATTAGGGAACCTCTGATTATCAAAACTTTTAATTAAGTTGTCGCAAGTCAAAGACTGTCGCACGTGTTTTTTAAACCTTTATTTTGGGACCGAGAGTCGTAAAAAACTTCGGTGTACGTCATTTAACAGGGATTTTAATTTGATTTTTATATTAAAATTTATCTTTTATCGTTTTTTTATTATTTTCTACGTACATGTTTTTATTTAAATTACGTAACATATTTAACCAGAATAATACCATTTATTTCGTTTTACGTAGATAGAATTTAGGTCATAATTTGGGGGAACATTTTTTTAAAATATTTTTATTTTATTGCACATACAAGGTCCTCTCGTATGTTTATTACTAGGTAAGCCAAGTGAGGTTTCCTAACCAATGAAGAGAGATGGCTTTACCAAAGTTTTTTATATGTATTTTGACCCCCGAGGGCGGATTACCAAAAAATAGTCTTGTAATCTGTTATAAAGAAAGAAAATTGCCAATCATTAAAAAAAGTATTTTAATATTTTTTTGTTATCACAAATTACGTAAGCATTTTCGGAAATCTACCCTCGATATTCTAAAAAATTGGATCGAAGCACATATAAGAAACGTTGGTGGAACCATGTCTTTTCATTTGACACATCACTGACTTCACTTAAAAGAGAAATAAGACAAGTTATTTTAAAATAAAACCACCATATTGCATTTGTCATATTGAATTTTTTAACCCGCAAAAACAATGCTTTATATGGTATGAAAGAAAATCTATGGGAAGAATAAAAATATAAATAAAATTTTTATAAAAAAGTTGAACCGACCTTTAAAAGTGCGCTAAAAAGTGAAAAATAACTATAAATTTTTATATGAAATTCAACTTTTTCAAGTCGGCGCCAAACTAATACCTGACAAAATGTGACTTGTAAAAACAGATTAAAAATACTTTATTTGTAATTGCTTTCTGTTTTTTTACCATAATTTGTATCTCTTAGTAGTTATTTATTTCATTTACAAATAATTTGGCGCCGACTTCAAAAAGTTTAATTTCATATAAAAATTTATAGTTATTTTTCACTTTTTAGCGCAATTTTTTTATAATTTTTTTTTTCTATTTTTAGTTTTAGAATTCATTATGATATTCATAAATTATTTGAACTAAGAACTAATCGAGATTAGTGTACCGCGCAATGACTCCAAGGTGGCAAAAAAGTACCTATTTTATCAAAAGTTGTAAATGACCTTAAAAAGAAACCACTAAAAATTCTTTGGTTCTTAGAGTTTTCCAAATACCACTAAAATTGTGTCAAACAAATATTTAGTCTGTCATAGTAAATCCACTATCTTAAATTTCAAATTAATAAACCCCAAAACCTTCCAATATCGATGTTTAAAGAACCTAAGATGTAAATTTCTTAGCTCGATATATTTTATACTGCATATTGAGTTTGTATACGCCTCAAGAACCCTATAATATCAATTTTCAATATTTAAAGAACCTGAGACGTAAATTTCTTAGCTCGATATATTTTACACTGTATATTGAGTTTGTATTCACCTCAAGAACCCCACAATATCAATTTTAGACAAAATCGGAATATGTAAAATTTTCTATCCCTCATATTGTTCTTAATAACCTAATAGTTGTAAAAAATTAACTTCATATTCGTAATACACTACCCCGAAAATCCTTTAATACCAAATCTGAAAAAATGCGAATAAGGTAAAATTTTCAACCCACCATAGGCCTAGGCCTCTATTGGGCCCTTTAAATCCCACTATAGCTGCAAGTCATTCAAGGCCCATCGCCTTTGCGAATCCAAACAACTTCGTTAATTGAACTTGCGTAACTGCTTCCGGCAATAAAATTGCATCTCCGAAATATCTGTGTCTCAGTCCGTTGAGTGCTGGGACTCTCTGAGTACATGGTCAACAGTTTTATCCTCCTCCAGACACCATCCGCACGTCGGGTAATCTTCGACACCGATTCTATGAAGATATTACCTCAGGTGACAATGTCCTGTCAACAATTTCACCCCAATTCGCAGCACTTTCCTTCTCAAGGAGAGGAGCTACTTGGTAGACCGAACACTAGATTCAGTTATGTGTTCCTTAGCACACCTCATTTCAGGAGCACCCCTCCACGATTCAATAAAGTTACTTTCCAGCAACGATTTTAATTCCCTTTTGCGAATAGCAATTGGGACAGGTAGTATTGGTTGGGATCCATACGGTTCAGTTGCCGAACCCAACTTTGCCCGACGGTTTGCTTCTTCACTTCCGCGTATGCCCGAGTGATCCGAAACCCACACGAGTCTGACTTTCAGTGTCATAATATTCAGTACGTCCTTGCATTCAGACACCAGTCGCGAAGTTACGACACTGGACTTCAATGCTAATATCCTTACGGCCTGAGCATATATTTATTACCTTTTTCCCGTCTATATCCCTCTCACAGAGATGGGCACACTGCATAATAGCATAAAATTCCACTGTGAAGATTGTCGCACGTTGTCCGAGAGGGTAGTACTCTCTGACTCCTGTGTCCTGCCGAATACTCTGGCCCCAGCTCTTTCATCTTGTCTAGATCCATAAGTATACCACCTGGATTCATTTTTCGGAAGATTTTGCTCTTCCTCCCAATCCTCTCCACTTGGCAGAAATATTTTCAGAGAGAGGTTAGGTTGTAAAAGGGGCGTCATGTAATGTGTCCGCATGGGGAGTGATGGACACCTCTCCACCGCCCTATACCAGACACCTGAGTAACCGCCAGTTCCAATTCCAAGATGTCCTAGGCAACTGAGACGATAAACAGCCTTCAGGGCCTCGTTCTCTATGTATAAGTGAAGAGGAGGCAGGTTCACCAGGGTACCTATTCTCGTTCTTGAGAGAACGATCACTTGATGGAAGGTGGGCGTGGTTCTCACGAAAAAGTATGAAACCGTATTCTGGGTAGCTTTTCTCGTTCTCGAGAGACGATCATCTTGATGGAAAGTAGCCGTGGTTCTCACGAAAAAGTAAGAAACCTTATTCTGAATACGTTTTCGTACTTTTTCATGAGAACCACGCCTACTTTCCATCAAGATGATCGTTCTCTCAAGAACGAGAATCGGTACCCAGGACTTCAAGAGCCCTAGTGGGAGTAGTCTCCATCGCACTCAATATTCCCATACAAGTGTATATCCAAAATAGTAACTTATAGACGTCATTTTGAAGATGTTAATTAGTTAAAAGAGGATATTTATAAATGTTTCTATACATGAGTCCGCAATAACTGTATTTGTCATTTAAAAACTGATAAAAAATAAAATTCAAATTTCGGACACATAACATGCTTTCGTGCTAACAAAAATATCGTTAAAACAATGCTTTCATTTGGAACCTTGATCGTACCTGTGCCATGCTGAAGTAGTGCTGGAATTATAAAATAAATAGGTAAATTTGTGCCAGTTTTCAAACGGGGTAACTATTTTCTACCCTATCCGGTATAAATGGACTAGATCGACTCTTGGTAGAATAATTTATTTCAACTAAATATTACAATAACTCACCAACATTTTGTAATCGACTTTCCTAAAAACCGTATGAGATATTAAAAAAGTTTTATTATATAGCGACCGCCCTTGATATACCCAAAACTTTTTTTTAGCCGAACGAAAGATTTTAACCAATGATAAAAAATTTTCCATAGTTCCTCGGAGTCTTTTTCCCTAAAGTGGTTGAATATATATGAAACTTTTCATCAAGTTTGATTAAATTTTTCCCAACTTGTTTATATTTAATATACAAAATGGTCAAACCAGGACGGAGCACAATGGAATATTCTAGAATTTTTTTTATCGATATTGTTTGTGAGCATTTTTAAGGGTCCATGTAAACGTAACTTAATTGCACCCCTTTTCGTTAAAAGACTTTATTAAGTGTTAATGTATCGAAGTTTTTCAAATTTTTAATACCTACTTTTGGAAAACTAACAAATAAACTTACTTATCGAATCAATGAAACTTGAGTAGAAAATTGGAAAATATTAGACACATATTTGTTTTTTGTAGAGGCCATATTTCACTTTTAAGGTTAAAAATTACCCATTGACGGTGTATTAAAGGGTGGTAACAAAAAAAAAATACCGGAACAGACTTACCCAGGGATGATTTGTTTAATAATAGTTAAGGTCATACCTGAAGTAATTTTAAACGAGAAATCAAATAATTACCTCGAATTTGACTTTGACAATGTCCTTCATTGCTTTTGGAGGGTTAAAATTATTTTTTCAAATGAAGTTCCTTTTTTTATATTTGCAATTGAAAGAGCGGCCAATTTTACGATCATATACAGTGTGACTAGTAAAGTCCGCATCTTATGGCAATTTTTTTATTAATAGCTTTATACGAAATTTGATTTTGGCATCAATTTCTGCTTCGATCGAGATGAAAATTACCAAAAAAATAGTAGTCACGTGATTAGCATTATCTGTAAATTTAAATTTCCTTCCCAAAAAAAAATCAAAAGTGGGGTTATATCTCAAAATATCGAAAAAAGTTTATATTTTCTAAATACAATTTTTAGCTTATATGCAAAATTTCAGCTGTATAAGATAATTTTGATTTTTTGTCCATTTTTTGTAAATTGCACCACTGTTGCAAAATAAGACTCAACGCAACCTAAATAAAACTGCTTAGTTTTGACTATGCTTTATCCCAGACATATTTTGTTTAAAGTATCGCCATATTAAATGTGTGTTTTTCTACAAAATCCAAATATGGCGATTAAAATTTGGTCACATGTGATGCAAAGTCAATTTGTTTTTGACCCTGTATAAGGTAATTTTATAAAGTAACGATTTTTGATAACCTAGTTTGTGTCTAAAAGTAATACATATTATAACTAAGACAAACAAGTTCACAGTGTCATCAGTAAAGCCTGCATTAGGTGGAAAATTAATTTTAAATGCATCTAATTTTTATATTATGATTTTTTATTAGAAAATATGAGTCTTTTCATTTAAAACTATTTCCTTAATATTAATGTGCATTACTTTTAGACACAAACTGCGTTTTCAAAAAATAGTTATTTTATGAAGTTATCTTATACAGGATCAAAAACAAATAAACTTTGCACAACACACATTTAATATGGCGCTACTTTAAACAAATATGTCTGGAATGAAGCATTGTCAAAACTAAGAAGTTTTATGTAGATTTTTAGATTGCGTTGAGTTTTATTTTGCAACAGTGGTGCAATTTACAAAAAATGAGTAAAAAACTTAAATCATCTTATACAGTTGAAATTTTCCATATGGGCTAACACTTAAATTTTGGAGAAACTTTTTCTAATAACTATTTTCGATATTTTCAGATATAATCCCACTTTTGATTTTTTTTTTTTTGGAAATAAATTAACATTTACAGTCAATGTTAATCACGTGACTACTATTTTTTTGGTTAATTTTTATCTCGATCAAAGCATAAGTAAAAAAATTCCATATGATGCAGACTTTATTGGTCACACTGTATGTTAAAAAATATGACCTACCCAATAACCTTAATGAATATTCAAGATCAATTTTTTCTCTTTCGTGACGATAAGGCTTTGAACCATAACCTCAAGAAACCATATATCATTTAAAGGACCGGGATATCCATGAATTAAAATTTGCTTTTAGTTTTACAAAATTAATTTGTTTAAACAAATTATTGCAAAATTAAATTTTTTATGAACAAATTGTTTCAGAAAATTAATTTTGCAACACTAACGACAAATTTAAATTCATAATTCAATTTAAGCTCTGCACATATGACTATTCATTTCCTTCTGGAAGTTCTTTGGGTTTATTTAAATTAGAAAATTATTTAATAATTTGTAGTAAATTATATTTTAATACTTACAACAATTAAATAGGACTTATTTTTCCCGCAGAATCAAATTTTGGCGTTTATTACAAAAAAAAGTTCATTTTGCAATGATTTGTTTAAACCGACTGTTGAAACCTATTTTTTTGCAAAACTGAAAGCAAATTTGAATTTTTATTCGGCCTATTCTATCAGAATCTGTAATAATATACATGGCATTCCATTCAAATTTTGACAACTTTGCTATGAAAGGTTTTTTTGAATCACTCTGTATAGTTTGCAATAATTTTTAAACGTGGTCCCAGTAGATCTACATATCTCCTACTGAAATATTTTTAAAATATTTTATTGTTCTCTATATACGAATATATATATATATATATATATATATATATATATATATATATATATATATATATTTATTTATTTATTTATTTATATCAGGAAAGGAGGTGGATACCTAATCCTCTGTCTCCATACCAGTTTCGAATGATGGTTTCATCGTGGAGCTGTATGGGGTATGGATGGAGAACCTAAGTGAAATTCCAGCTAAATAAACTGTCTGCCCCCACAACTATTAGATTTTTATTCACCACTTTCACCCGGCAAATTTAGCTGTTAATTCAACCATTTTATTTTGAGATATTATCTCAGAGCGTAACATCCAGTCGAACGTTGCTTTTTTGTTGTTTCTCATTTGCTTCATAAATTTTGCAGTACAAATCGACTCAGATTCGCAAATGTTTGATTTAAAAGATTTTAGCATTACGTTGTGATCATTCTAATGTTTCTGGTTTATTTAATTTAAAAAATAACTTGCTACAGAAAAGTCGAATATCAGAAAAATTTATTTATCCTCGATTCGATCATAAGAAACAGTTTTTATGATTCTGAGCTACCAATATAGGTATAAGAGAACACATCTATCAAAATATATATATATATATATATATATATATATATATATATATATATATATTCATATCTTCTTTCTCAGCCTATTGACGTCCACTACTGGACATAAGCCTCTCCGATGGTCCTCCACTGGGATACGTCTCTCGCCTTCTGGAGCCATTCTCTCTCAGAAAACTGTCTTATATCATCTACCCATCTGCGTTTTGGCCTGCCACGATTTCGGTTCATTTCTCGCGGTCGCCATTGAAGTAATTTACTCGTCCACCTATCGGGTTGTTGTCTAGCTATGTGCCTCGTCCATTGCCACTTTAGTCGTGATATGCGTTCAATGACATCAACTACTTTGGTTTTTGATCTTATTACTTGATTTCGTATTTTATCCCATAACGAGATTCCTAACATTTGTCTCTCCATGGAGCGTTGAGTGACTCGGAGCCTATTTGCGTTTTGTTTGGTTAGTGTTATCGTTTCCATGTTGTAAGTAGCAACAGGTAACACACACACGTGTTATACACTTTCCGTTTAAGGTTGATTGGTGTGTTTCTATCTCTTAATATGTACTGCAACTTTCCAAAGGCAGCCCATGCCAGCCCTATTCTCGTTATTTCCGCCGTTTGATTTTCTTTGCCCAGTTTCATGACGTGGCTTAAATAGATGTACTCATGGACATTCTCTATGATTTCATTTTTAATCTCTATTTGTACATTTGCGTCAAGGCTCATTAACTTAGTTTTCCCCAAGTTCATCTTAAGTCCCACTTTTCTCGCCTCTTTTTAAAGACATCCTCCAAAGCTAGCGTAAATAGTTTTGGAGAGATGACGTCTCCCTGACGCACACCTCTCATAACGTTTATTTTTTCGGTTTTTGTGTCTTCGTCGATATATATATATATATATATATATATATATATATATATATATATATATATATATATATATATATATATATATATAGGTTATTTAAAATTTAAATGTTAGTTGGTATAAGAGAGTAAATGCACTGCTACGTTTCTTCGTGGAATTTTTGTTTTATTATATTTTTGGAATTAAATTTTTATTTATAACAGTAAAAAACATACAAGAATATTTCACATATGCTACGCTACTTAAATGGTATATGCGAGACTTAAATGCGAACAGCAATAACAAACAAAATTACCTCTTCTTGCCGAGTAAGCTTTTAAGTTTTGTTAGAAATCATTTACACGAAAAATAAAAGTCAAGGGAAAATACGACAGCCTTGCGCCATTTTCGGATAAACCTAATATTGCAAAACCTCAAGGAAATATCCTGGAAATATTGGATTTTTTTTATTTTTAAAACCTTAACCTGGTATCTTAATTTACCAGTTAAGGTACTTTTATATGAGATGTTTCTATTTTATTATATATATATATATATATATATATATATATATATATATATATATATATATATATATGCGCCAAAAAAATGAACATATAAGCAAAAAACAATTTCTTCGGCACTGACTTACCACTTGTTAAACGATGAACATAAGACCAACTTCTCAGTAACAAAAATGCTATCGAGATGTGAAAACCTATCCACAAGAGTTATAAAGGAAACCATTGAAATTACAAAGTGGTCCAACAACATAAATAGCAGAGACGACAGTCATCGATTGCCCAATACTTGGAAAAACCTGCTAATGAAACATCAACTAGTAGTAGGTAGTAAACGAACGTATCATAACTCGACGACACAACCCCAAACACTGACAACCGAGCCGTTGACATGCGGCAAAACTCGCCACCTGATTGGCCAGAACCATTCAACCAACTAACACGCCCCACATATACATAAAACCAGCCACAGTCGAATCATAGGCATCAGTTCGCCCACAGACGCAGTACTCTACATAACATATACACATATAAGAGATAACATTGGTGATAAACATATGATGCGACCTCTATCATTAGGGTGGCATGTTATCGAGTTTTGACATATTTCTTTTTAATTTGCCGTAGCGCCATCCTATGGTTTATACAATATTCTTGACTTGTGTTGCTCTTGTATTATTGAGTGATCCGTTGAAATGTCGATATTCGTATTTTGTTTGCTGTTTTTCATTTTTAAAACAGTTTATAAAGCACAATCTTAAGATGAATAATTTTACTGGATGCAATGGTCTGATGAGTCCCATACAAGGACGAAATAGCGGTGTCGTCATTTTTCACACCCGGGGCTTCTCTGTTGTCTTGGAATTCTCCGCACTTTTTAGCGTACGAGAGTAATATTTATCAAGAATCTTATGTATAGATAGATAGATAAATAGATTAGTCTTTATTTATTCCAATAAGTATTACTTACAAAAAAAAAAACATAAGGGCATGGAACAATGTCAAAAAAAATATCATTACTGTAATAAACATCACAAAAAAAATTATAGTTCATTCTCAGCTGTAGATAAAAAAAGAAAAAAAATGAAAAAGAAAAAACCTCAACAATAATTATACAGTTTTAAATATCTTTCTTGAATAATTCTATTAAGTTAATGTAGTAAAAACAAAACAACTAAAACTTAAGATAAAGGGCAATATTATAAATGAGACGAAAATTAAATAACAAGTACACTTACATACATTTAAAATTTAATAATACAGCCAATAATAAAAATTCTAATTCGAGACAATAGTGTCTTTATCACACTCATAAAACTCTTCCAATGTATAGAAGGCTTTTTTACATAAAAAGATTTTCTGGACACACTTTAATCTATTTCTCGGTAGTAAATGTACATTTTCAGGTAAAGAATTAAAAATTTTTATTATAGAAAACTCGACATTTTTCTGCAAAAAACTAAAGTTATATTTATCAGAAAGCAGATTTGTTTTATTTCTAGTAATGTAGTTATGTTTAATAGATGCACCCTCAAAAAGATCCCTGTTATCAATAATAAACATTACCGAATCCAAAATGTACATACCTATAACCGTCAAAATATTGTTACTAATAAACATAGTCCTACAACTGTCTTGTTGTTTCATTGCAAAAATACATCGTAGACATCTTTTTTGCATAATCAAAATTCTATTAACATCACAGGAATTGCCCCAAAATATCAAACAATATCTGAGCCTGGACTGTACAAATACATGGTAAGCTGACAGAGCTGCATCGATTCCAACTCTCTCCGAAATAATTCTTAATGCGAAACTATACTGAGATATTCTAGTGGCAACTCTCTCGATGTGCGCCCCCAGTCCAACCTTCTATCGACGTTTAGTCCCAAAACAACAGAGCTCTCAACTGATGTTATTGTTGTATCCTCAAACGTTACTGTAAATTGATTATTCAATCTGTTACCAAACATAATGCACTGTGTCTTGGAAACATTTAGCGACAGGCTGTTGGCCGAAAGTACCCATCGAGAGTGTCCATCACAGATTGAACCTTCATCAATAGCAACTCCGCCGTGCTTTCACTGAATATAATTGATGTATCATCAGCATATAGTACAGTCCGCTCTCCAGAGATTTTGGGTAAATCATTTGTGGAAAGAATATACAAAAGAGGTCCAAGTATTGATCCTTGAGGGACGCCCCTCTTCATTTTAATCCTCTGAGACATTATAGCCCTACCATGATCAGACTCCACAACACACTGAGTCCTCTCCGTCAAATACGATCTTATTAATTGCAGCGCGTTACCCCTTATACCATACATTTCTAGTTTTAATAATAATGTTTTATGATCCACAGCATCAAAGGCTTTAGAGATATCCAGGCACATGGCCAATGTTTGCTTTTTTTTGTTTAGAGAATCTATAATTTGTATAAGTATTTGGTACAAAGCTCTTACTGTGGATTTCCCTTTTCTAAAGCCATTTTGTTTATCTGATATTACAGAGAACTTATCCAGAAATGTTACAATTCTCTGAAATAATTTTTTCAAAAATCTTGCTTATATTAGGTAATAGCGTAATGGCAACGTTTATTTTTTTATATTATAAAGGCAAACACTAAACTTCAGTAAAAAATTATTTGAAAATATTTTCATAATGTCCTTAATTAACTTCTCTACAGTGGCTTCCTCTAATATTTAAAACAGCAAACACGGTAATTAAGCAATTACATGTGTTTTTCTCTATTTCCTGAAATGAATTGATAATACTTTGTAACAGCGGGTCTCCTGTATCAATTTCTTCTTCATAAACTAAATTTTTCATATAGCCCCAAAAATAAAGTCTACAGGATTGCAGTCCCGAGGTTTTGCTGGCCAAGAATGGGATCTTCCGCTGCTAATCTCTCTATTGGGATGAATATTATTTAAAAATTCGAAAACAATTCTTATGAAATGTAGAGGGACTCCATCGTGTTGGAAATGCATTCCTCTTAAATTTTCATATTCTTCAAAATGTTTTCCAAAAATGTTAGTTTTCATCCAGCCATTCTTTAATAAAAATATGTGAACCATTCTGTGTCTCTCTTGGATATGGTAAAAATAAAAGCCCTCATTTTGTACTTTTAAATGTGCTCTATTTTGCGTAATATGCAGATCACAGGCCTAGTCGATATTAATTTATATCGGAAAATGTCACTGTTAACGAGAAAAGGAAAATACATTTGAAAATGTTTGGTGATTTGAACATCTTCTACCAGGAAATCTCCTTCTATAATTTCAAGCTGCAGCTCGTCCGTTACTTTCTCAAAATCCATAAACAAAAATTATATCTGCATTTTCTCGGTTTCAAAATTGATGGGGTATTCTAAATGTGCAGTAAATATCTACAAATATAATTTTTTTTGATAGCGCTTTAAACACTAACTTAACTATCTGATAATGTCATTTCTCTGACTTTATTGATACCTAGAAGCTCATAGTTTGCAGATAAATAATCATGCGCTTTATTGATCTAATGTTATTTATAATTTGTTTTATGAAAACCAAAATGATACATTTTTTTTATTCAATATCTATACGAATATCAAAAATTATTATAAACAACATTTTTATCATAAGAAATAATTTTTCTAAATAAAGTATTGCTTACTTTTCAGAAGGAAAGGTGCTGCAACCAAATATAGTCTGGCAGACAAAGGGTTCACAAGATCAAGTAAGTATTTTCGATGTATTTTTTCTTGCTGAATCCGAATGTGAAACTTATTTTTTCGTCATGTGGTCAGACACAGACAGAGTTTGTTATTACCAGTTTAATTGTTTAAAATGCCTTAAAAAATTATCCATAGTAGGCATAGATAAAATATTTATAGATCCGCAAAGCTTAATCCCAAAAACGGCAAATTTACGACAATAAAATGTAAACATCCTAGACCAGATGTCGGCATGCGCACTACAAATTGATCAGGTGACCATCGACAGGACCGAACTACGAAAATCTATTTAGTTAGTTCACTTAGTCATAAATGGTGTCTAAATGAAGCAAGTTATCAAAGTTGCAATCTTTAGTAAAGAAGTCGGTCTCATGTAACTTTCTTGTTCTGGGAGTTATATCATATGGGCACAAATAATATCTGAAGCAGAAGGGAATAATCCGATCAGTGTACCGATGGGAGTTAGTTTAGTAATTTCTTATACTGTGAAAGTAAAATTGTGAAAAAAATGTATCTTACTATTTCTCTAATCTATTGTTTCCGTCTGTGTGCGTTAACTTTCTTGTTGTGGGGTAGGAGTGAATAATTAACATTTTTAAAGTTCGGCAATTTATTCTCTAATTATGAAAAAATAATTACCATCTTTTCCTTGTCTTTTTTTTTTAAATTTTTTAAGAAAATATTGATACGAAATGGGTTTTTTAACGGATATGCAGGATTTGAAAATAATTTTATATACTAATATTTTTCTGCCGTAATGGTGAACGGAGCATATATTTTCTTATCGCATTAATTTTTTCGACAAAATGATAAAAATGTTATTTCAAATAAAATAAGTGAACAAGGTCATTGCTGGGGGTGAATAAAAAAAAATATACCAACAAAAGAAATTCACATTTGTCTAACTTATTTCGTAATATTTTGCTTCTGTTAACATATTAATGAATTTTTTATTTGACGATTTCAAAGTGAGGATTTCCATGACAACATGATTCATGACAATTTCATAAAATGAGTACGGACATAACTAATCTGAATTTACTTCCAAAACCAGTATTAATAATGAACGACGCTTTTTAACGTCATGTCCACAATCTTCAAACATACAAAGTTATAAATCAGATTGGCTGCAGAACAAAAAAAAAATTGAGCTGGTTGGAAACATCGGTTAAATATAAGGTAGATGAAGTTATGCAAGAATATGGCCATTGTGCAAATTAGTTACTGGAAAAAATTCGTTGGCAATTTGGAAAAATAATTCAAACAGAGCTTAGAAATTATAGAGCCAATAGCCGATTATGGCTACAATATAAACCTTGTAGTCAAGTATTTTATGTATATAAACAAATAATAATACATTATAATTATTGTAAGTTATATATGTATGTTTTAAAATATTCCAACTTCATTATGAGGTAAACTGCAAAGCAAAAATAAACACAAAAATGGCGTTAAGCCGATACTGTGCTGTTTACGGATGGCACTACGAAACAACCGATCGATAACAGGAAGTCGCTTATGCGCATGCCCTCATCTGGCCAGCATCCAAAAATATGACTGCCGCCCGATGTGCAGAAACGCATTTTTTCGCCCATGGTTTGCCATTTTTTGGCTTTAACAGCCGACAAGAGTACGGATCCATAGTAGAGATCAGTGATAGTAGGTATCAGTATAAAACCAATGCATATCGATAACTGTATTGAATATACATAACCTTGTTCAAGTTTTATCAAGAAATATTAATTATAACCAAAGTTATTGCAAAAGAACTGTTAAAAAAATGTAAATTTGCGAGATGTGCAAGCCTTTTCACTTATAACTTGGCTTTTAAACACCGACGACAGATATGAAGGTTAGGAATATTTACTTGCTTAATTATAGGTTTTTTATAAAAATAATACATATCTTCCTATAATAAATTATAAAACAATAATTAATAGCTTTTGTGTAAAACAATCGTCTGTTTTAAACTCACTTAAATGATCAAAACTTCTTGAAAAGACAATATGAATAAAACTTTGAAAGATGACTGTCAATAAAAGAATATATTTACTGAAATCAAAAGAAAGTTTATATTTTGTCTCTTTCTATCTTGCTCTACAAATAATGACAGATTTTTTACTGTGTATGGCTTGGATTAGGAAAATTATGTTTTGTTTTCTGTCCTTTTATATTTATATATAAATTAAAATGACCTTGTCTCAATACTGTCTATAATATGTTCGTAGATTGATGACGCATGGGTATCTGGACTAACTGTATGTATAGTGTAATATACTAGAAAAGTTACCTGAATACATATTTGAAAAAGATTTATGAGAGAATTGCCACTTGTTCTATATATCTCAGTTAATTTCAGTTTTATTCTTCAGTCCAAAAAACTTTTATTTTAAATGATTTATTTATATGGTTTTAGACCCTCCACAGTTTATAACGTTAAATTATTTCGTCTTTTATATTATGTTGTTAAATAACTTTATTTTAAATTTTGATGAAAAAGGACTAAACAATGGGTTAACAAGGTTGCATTATTTAAAATTAAATTAGAATTTTCTACGTAACACAGCAAATTCATACGGTAAATATGAAAATATCATGAAATTATTCTAGGTTGTGTATTTTATTTATTTATATTGGGTACATACATATGCATTTATTTCAAATTAAATTACGAATAAGTACAAAACAGCTTTTTAAAAATAAGCTTTTATTTGACATTATATTGCTGTTACAAGCAAGTAAACAATAATTCAGATAGATTAACTTTTTTAAGTTTGCCTTATCTATAATTGTATTATAATATAAATAAACTCAACAGAATAGTTAGTCCAACAGTCCCGTGGCACTACCTTTTTCTAAAAACATTTTTTTAAATAATTTTTACTTTAAACTTTTCTGAATACTCTTTCCTTTTTTATATTAATAACCTTGCCGTCTGATTACACAAGCCAACAAGGGTCAAGTAACGGAAACCATATTATACTTTCCGAAAGAATTTCGATTCGGTGAATCTGAATCTGGATTCAGAATTGCTCCATCACGTCAGGTTTTTCAAATATCCTAGCCTAAAAGTGCAAGAAACACTGTTTTTCACCATATTTGAGGTTATGTAGAATCACAATGTAATTTTTTTACAAAACTAGTAGGAGCACCTAAAAGTATGATCCTTTCTCTTTAATATCTAATTTTTTTTTCACCGAGATATGCTAAATTAAAGTTAACGTCTCACCCACTCGAATGCAAGCCAAAAATAGAGTACAAGCTGTAATGAAACAAACACTAATTATTTTATACTAATTAACGTGAAGTACGAAGTTTGTCTCAAAAGTATCGAGCCTACCTTCATATATCCGCATTGGTGTTATATTTTATCATCTGGTGGGTGACGTCCTTCAAAGTAGTCCCAATTTAATTGAATAACACGTTCCCAGCGGTGTTTCCACTTCGTAAAGCAGTCCTGGAAATCAGTTTTCGGAATTGCCTTCAGTGCATTCATCGCATTAGTTTCAACCGTCTTTTTGTGATCGAACCGGTGTCCTATGAGCGACATTTTTAATCTGGGAAAGAGCCAAAAGTCTCAGGGAGCTACGTCGAGACTGTACGGAGGCTGGCGAAGCTGTACGACTTGGTGCTTTGTTAAATATTGCTGTACAAGGTTCGATGAATGCGCTGGCGCCTTGTCGTGGTGAAGCAGCCAATCACCACTTGTCCAAAGCTGTGGCCGTTTTCTTCTGACTGCATCACGCAATCTTTTCAATACTTAAACGTAGTATTCTTTAGTGATAGTGTGACCTCTCGGAGCATATTCGTCGTGCACAACACTTTCATAATCAAAGAAAACAGTCAACATTGTCTTCACTTTGCTTCGACTTTGACTTCACTTTGCTTCGACTTTGACGTGCTGTTTTTGGTCCTAGCGATTCAGAATGATTCCACTGTGAAGAATGTCGCTTTGTTTCTCTAAATACCTTATTGATCATATTAATTATTTCCGAGCAAGTTTTTCCAAGATTAAAGCAAAAATTGATGCATATTTGTTAATCTAATTTTTCCGTCATTTTTTAAAAAAGACGCTGTAAACAAACGCACACCGTTCACGAACTAACACGTCCAGTCGGTATCTGCGCACTACAACGGGTTCGTGAAGACTTACTGGTGACGCCCATGCCCCACAGGGGTCGTTCGGAAGTTTTGACGCGGAGATATGAATGCAGGCTCGATACTTTTGGGACAAACCTCGTATATCCCACTGAAATGAGTAATTAAATAATCACTCTGTAGATGGACTTTAGCCATGAGAACTGACACAGTGTATATCTTATATTACCACCCTAAGGTCTAAAACTATTAACAATCATAGCCATTTGAATACTTTTGTGTCGTTTATCTGTCTTTCTGGAACCATAAATATTTAAAAACGTGTCGAGGTAATTTTACCCTCTTTGGAATTATGAAAACTGTTAAAGATTATGTCAACCGTGGATTTAGCACAATATGGCCTAAACTCACTAGAATTTTTTAAACAAAGAACGATTTTTCCATTATTAGGACACAAAAGAATAATCAAGTAATGTAATATATTGTTTGACTACATGTAGAAGAAATTCGTATAATGATTTTTTTTCTATTCACAAGAAGGAAAGAGTTAAGTACTTCCAGACCACTAAAAAAACTGAATAGAATTTTTTACGCGGTCATTAATATCGTTTCCTTCTATTTATAGAAAGACCTAGATTATTTTTATTAACCTTTTGTATAAAAACGTAAGATTAAGATCCTCCGATCTAGATCAGTTTGGGAATTAAATAACCGACATAGAATGACGGACCAACACTTTCGGGAATGAAATTTACCCCTACAGAAGGTACGACTAAAATAGATACTAACGGAGACAGCCGCGAGGAGTAAAATTGAGGGTACTTTTGTAGTAATAATAAGCGTTAGTTACGATCTGAGATTCATTAGAGACAGCACGTTGTGAAATCTGCTAGAAAAAGGTACTCGACGATAAAGTCCGAGACCTTAAAAGAAGTTTTGTTATTTAACTTCGATAAAGTTAACTGGAAAGTTTTTATTTTACTTGGTAAAAGGCCAACTATAGTATCGTTTGAATAAACAATTTAAATGGCTATTTTCGTACTTTTTTTTCTTAATTTTTATTTCCGAAAGTTATTTATACGCAGAATCTTCAAAATTGGGTTGTTACATTTTCTTTCACGGCCACCAGCAGCAATTAATTTAGTTACTTTAGAATTGTTAGTCGTTATTAATTATAATTTTCCCATTGTAAATAATTGCGTTTTTCTATTTATTTTTGTTAGTAGATTTAAGTGTTTTTAGAAACTTGTTTTGTTTAATTTTTTAAAAACCTCTAAGCGATTAATCTCGCGAATGCACTGTTGTGAGAGCTTCAAAACAAAAGGCGAGATCTGACCAACTAGATAGCAATTTTCCTG
This sequence comes from Diaprepes abbreviatus, assembly GCA_034092305.1. NCBI lineage: Eukaryota > Metazoa > Arthropoda > Insecta > Coleoptera > Curculionidae > Diaprepes > Diaprepes abbreviatus. The sequence continues at coordinate 5,936,764 of JASJET010000009.1, forward strand.
AGTATTCAACTTATGTTTTGGTAGTGGAAGGCCCTAAATAACCTGTAGTTGTATAGTGCTAAAACTGCGAGGGACAAGAGGAACAACCAGACTTCCAAGGTGCCTTTGTCACTGTGATATTTATTTATAAGTTTTTGGAATAGCTACTGACTAATATGCGCCACCATCGTGAGCGAAACGGCTAAACGATACCAAAAACATATCGCTTGCAAGAGTGTACGATCAAATACTGTCACAAAGGTACCGCTTTGAGTGTACTTTTCTTAATTCTGTTACTTTAATGAAAATTACTATATAAGTATTTTAGGAGTCGGTGATTACACATCCACCGTAAAATTTTAAAAATTCAAAATGGCCGGCCGAAATATGGCGGACAAAATTTCAAAATGTTTAAAACTTTACAGAAAATGTATGTATAGGTTTCTATAGGTATTTTAGAGGTTAATTTACACATTTTAATTCAACGTCATCGTTTTATTTTTAATAGAAACCCTTTCTTTTTGACGTAAGCAATCGTTAGAGCAGAAAATTTTAAAAGATTGAAACAACAGATCCAATATAGCTGATAAATTTCTCAGCTGTTTATATTGTCAAAATCTGACCGTGGAGTCGCAATCAGCAATCTCGAGAATACCAATTTACACACATTTTCACTAAAATTAAAAACTTTCTGAAATTTTCGACCGCCATATTGGATCCGCCACTTTGAATTTTTAAAATTCGACAGACTTATATAGTTATTTTTATCAAAAAAGCAGAATTTAAAAAAATACACACAAAGAGGTAGCTTGTACTATATTTTTGGCTTACATTAAAGTAGGTTGGTGAGACAGAAAATTCAAATCAGCAATCTCGGTGAAAAAAAAATCTGTTTAATTTAATTAATGTGTCAGATTCAATATGATGATCTAGAAATCTTACATTTTCGGATTTTGTCCAAAACTGATACTAGGGGGTTTCGGGATCATAGGTTGAGAATATGAAGTTAATTTTTTTTACTTCGTATGATAGATACAATATGGAGAACTAAAAATTTTACAGTGTTCCGAATTTGTCCAAAATTGATATCGACGATTTTTTGGAAAGTATACGAACGCAGTATATGCCGGACAAAAAAATTAACGTCTCAAGTTTTTTAAATATTGACATTGGGAGGTTTTGGGGGGCCTATTGCTTATCTAAAGTCAATTTAAAATTAAAGATAATTGATTTACTATTGCAGACTAAATATTTGTTTAATACAATTTCATTCCAACCTGGTATGGAGATTTCTCAGAATCAAAGAATTTTTAGTTGCTTATTTTGGTATTTTTAACAACTATGGATAAAATGGATACTTTATTTCGACCTTGAAATTATTAGTTCAGATAATTTATGGATATCATAACAAATTCAAAACTAAAAATCTAACAAAAGATTTATAAAAAATTTGAACCGACTTCTAAAAAAGTTCCAAAAAGCAAAAAATAACAATATTGAGTTTATCTCGAAAAGTTGTAGAGAATTAAAAAACCTATCGACTTATATATGTTTTGGGTGGCGCCACTAGTTATCGAGATATATTTTTTTTCAACAAAATTTGCGGTTTTTGTTCTTTTTTTAAAAGACATTTATTAACAAATTACCTATTTAAAATTTAACATAAATATAGGTATTATCATTCTAAAAAAGTATGTTAAACCCGGAATCTGTGACTTTTTTATTTTGCGAGAAGTTCCATGTCAAACTTGACAATTCAACCTCAATTTTCCGCTTTCCTAATTAAGATACAATACTCAATTTTAATGGAAATTGTTTGTATTGTTTTATATTTTGAAGATCTATTAAAAAAAAAATTTTAATCGTGGGCCGAAAAAAGATTGCAAAACCAATTTTTTCACCACAAAAATTGCGATAACTTTTCACCGGATGGATATAAAATTTTTTTAGTGCGTACATTGGATTTAGGTATATCATTTCCCATCTTCAAAAAAAAAACTTTTTTTCTTCAAAAATTCATAATGGCGTGGCAAATGAATATTAAGGGCTCAAATTTGCAGAAAATGCTTTTTAATACGTTTACTTTATCTCTGAATTTTTTGGATCCAAGAAATACACTTCCATACGATCTGTGAACCTTCGAAAATTGGGCCGAATCTAATCGAAAATAGCTGCTGCAGGCCGCTGTCGGCGGATTGCCGTAGTTCAGGCGCATTATTCATTGGCGCTTCAAGAAAACTTATGCATCACAAGTAATATTTATAATATTGATATTGTTTTATTAATTTATATGATAGTAACAATTTGTTTAGTATTATTAATTATTAATTTGTTTATTAACAAAATTTGTACAAAAAATTATATTGAAAATCATACTAATATTCAATTATATATTACATATTCTACTGTTTTTTTCCTGCGATTTAGAAGACGATGATGACAATTCAGAAGAAATTAATAATATGTGTGAGAGTGATTTTGACTATGAAAATGTTAATAATGATGAGAATGAAATGTACAATGAAATTGAGAATAATTATGAAAATGGTATGTGCTATGTAAGTGAGAGTAATAATTGCGTTGATGAAATGGACGCCGATTGCATAGAATAATAAAAAAAGAATATAATTTTAATGTATTATTAAATATTTATATGACGTATTATATATTATTATTGTATTTTTGTTTGATTTGCTTATAGAAATTTTCTTTAAAATTTTGTAAATAAACTATTAGGTAATAATAATATAAAGGGAAAAAAAACAGTATAATATGTAATATATAATTGAATATTTGTATGATTTTCTATATAATTTTTTGTAGAAATTTTGTTAGTAAACAAGTTTCCTTGAAGCGCCAATGAATAATGAGCCTGAACTATGGGAACCCGCCAACAGCGGCCTGCAGCAGCGATTTTCGATTAGATTCGGCCCAATTTTCGAAGGTTCAAAGATCGTATGGAAGTGTATTTCTTGGATCCCAAAAATTCACAGGTAAAGCACAAGTATTAGTAAGCATCTTCTGCAAATTTGAGCCCTTAATATTCATTTGCCACGCCATTATGAATTTTCGAAAAAAAAAAACGTTTTTTTAATCCAAATTTTTTTTTGAGGTTGAAAATGATACATCTAAATCCAATGCACGCCTTAAAAAAATTTTGTTTCCATCCGGTGAAAAGTTATTTTTTTGGTGCAAAAATTGGTTTTTGCAAAATTTCTCGGCCCACGATTGAAAAAAAAAATTTTAATTAGATCTTCAAAATGTGAAACAATACAAACAATTTCCATTAAAATTGAGCATTGTATCTTAATTAGGAAAGCGGAAAATTGAGGTTGAATTTTCAACTTTGACACTGAATTTCTCGGAAAATAAAAAACTCACAGATTCCGGGTTTGACATACTTTTTTAGAATAATAATACCTCTATTTATGTTAAATTTTAAATAGGTAATTTGTTAATAAATATCTTTTCAAAAAAAAAAACAAAAACCTCCATCCTCCATCTATAACTTGTATTGGTAGGTGTTTTAATTCTCTACAACTTTTGTTTGAAACATTTTTCGATACTACTTTTACTTTTCGAGATGAACTCAAAAAATCGAAAGTCGTGACCGGGTCTTTCAGAGTTACCATCGAGATATGTTTTATAGGATCTCGAAATCATTTGAGCAAAAAAACCATTGTTACATTTTTGTTATTGACGAAAGTCTATTTTCTATGAAGTACCCTTGAAGGTATCTCTTTTACCTAAAGGAAGTCCAGAACACGAAACCGCAAGATGTTAAATCGGGAGACTTAAGATTTTAGAATGTATGTGTATTATTTTTCCGTTGAACCAATTTTTAAGACATCTTATTACAATTACAGTATTGTGGAATTCATAGATTGTCGACAAAAAAGATCTAGTTGTTTTGTTTTTGTAACATCCACACATAAGTTTGTTTTGAAGGAATTTTAACTACGGGTCCATTTTTAAAATTGGGATTAATGTCACTTTACCGACCACAATTTTTAAAAGTGATAGTTTAAAGAAAATCTAGCCCTGGCCGTTAAAATTATATATCTTACCAAAAAATAGTTAATTTGTAATATTGTAAAAAATACAATTATTCATAGGTTTTCAAATAAATGTTTGCCATAATTATGCAAGGTATGAAATCACTTCAAGTATTACAGTTTAATATAAACATTTTAAATTTCATCTAAACAATGATCACCTTTCCATCTTTTAAAATAAGGAATACTAACTACCACAAGAAATAAATTTCCTTATAAATTTCTGTAAAGGTGCGTCCAACAATCCTTATAGGGATCAGAACTTTTGTCGGATTTGCTAGTCTAGGCTTCCGTCTGTAAGATGGCGTTCACGTTAGAGCCTGAAACATCAATAAAAAACTGAGATATTCATACCGAGAAGTATAATATTTAAAACAGTAAATTATCTTACGCATATTCACATTTGCGTATTAAAAATACAAGTGAAAGTATGCATGAATATTGTTTATTTACAATACTGATAGTTTGAAAGTGTAGTACAGAAGATAGACTAAATTTAAAGTTAAGAAAAAACTATAAACTAAAGTTTATAAGACTTAGGATTTTTTTATTTTAGTTTCAGAAACACATACACAGTTTTTCAAAAAAATACCTATCCTTCAATTTTATTTAGGGTACTCAAACCTTCCAAAAATATTTATTAATTATGCATTATTGCATATATATATATATATATATATATATATATATATATATATATATATATATATATATATATATATACAGTGCCTTCATTTCAAAACGAACCATCCTTAATAACTTTGTTAAATAGAAAAATTTAAAAAAAAGAAAAAACACGTCAATTTAGATATACAGGGGGAAGTTTAATTTTGCATTTGTTAAAAGTCTGTCAATCACCTCCTCACCTCCAGCTAACCTCACTTTGATATGTCAAATGGGAACCCCCACCTTGTGACACATCATTGTAAGCAGCATAAAATTGTCTATCCAACCGTATAAAAAAAATTAAATCGGTTGACGTACAAGCGAATAGTGTGCAAAAATGTCTTGTAATAATGCATAATATATCGGCCTCGAACTTTGGTATGTCAAATGATTACCCTATAGTGTGATACATCATTTTAAAGGACGTACGATCTGCTATCCAACGATGTCAAAAAAAATTAAGTTAATAGACGTTATAGGCAATTAGGATGCAAAAATGTGTGTTAAATATAAGCAGTTTATTCAGTTTTATTCAGTTGAAGAAAATTATTTTATTAAATGTTCAAAATGTGCGCCGTTATTAGCGAGACAATAAAAAAGCCTATTTTGAAATTCCCCACGAACATTGGCAAGGGTTTCTCTGCTAATTCCTCTACATTCCCGAACAATTCGATCTTTTAAATCGTCAATATTTTCAGGTGGGGTTTTATAAACCTTGCTTTTTAAATACCCCCAAAGAAAAAAGTCTAGAGGGGTTAGGTCTGGAGACCGTGCTGGCCATTCAATTGCACCACGTCTGCCAATCCACGTCCCTGGAAAATGTTCATCAAGCCACTCTCGAATTGCCAAAGCGTAGTGCGGGGGAGCTCCATCTTGCTGGAAATGCAAATTATTTTCATTTAGTACCATAACAGCATTTTCATCCACTTGATTTTCTAAAGATTGCACAATGGCAGGGTATATTGTGTTTTCTAAAAGGTTTAAATAAATTTGCCCAGTTAAATTATCTTCCAAAAAAAATGGCCCGATGCCATAAATTCCTGCCCACACGTTAATTTTTTCGGGATATTGAGTATGCCCTTCTCGGAAAAGGTGCGGATTTTCATTATCCCAGTATCTGCAGTTATGTCTGTTAACCAGTCCATTTAGAAAAAAAGTTGATTCATCACTAAAGCAGATATTCTTAGGTAAATGGGGGTCCTCGTCAATTCGTTGGCACATTAATTCGCAAAATTGAATTCTCCTATCAAAATCGTCTTCTCCGAGTTCTTGAAGAATTTGAATTTTGTAGGGAAAAAACTTATTTTGTTTTAAAACTTTATGCACAGAGCCAGCAGAAATGTTGGTTAAATCTGCGACCTTTGAGATGGATAAAGTTGGATCTATTGCAAACTGTCCTAGTACCTCGATTTGGCATGCTTCATCTACAACCCTTTTCTCAATAGATTTTTTATTACAAACGGATCCCGTTTCTTCAAACTTTCGTACCAATTCGAGTACATATTTATGGCCCACGTTTTTGTCTTGATGCCTCTCGTTAAATGCTCTGGCGGTTCTACGAGCGCACCGATCTTCAGCTCCATAGAGAAAAATTATTTCTATTCTTTCGGCTAGCGTATACACCATTTATATTCACGTTTCAACTAGGCGTCACAATGACAATTTTAACAATAATAAACAACTGGTGTTTAAAGATCTTAAAAATTTTATTTATTGCAGTGATTTTTTGTACCTATCAGGTACCGCAAAAAATATCATTGAAATAAATACACTAGATTGATTAGACTGCAATGAATTTTGCGATGAATTTTAAAACAGTCTTAGTTTTTTTCTCGCAAATATTTTAACTGTTTATTATTTTAAAAAAATATTTATTTTAAGTTTAAAATAATATTTTACTCTATGAAGTAGCCATTTGACATAATAAAGTTTAATGTGATAAGGTGTCTATTATTACCACACATCTTTTCTTACTATTCGCTTGTACATCAACAGATTTTGTTTTTTTTTATTGGCTAAATAGGAGATAGTATGCCCTTTAAAATGATGTATCACACTATAGGGTAATCATTTGACATACTAAAGTTCGAGGCCGATATATTATGCATTATTACAAGACATTTTTGCACACTGTTCGCTTGTACGTCAACCGATTTAATTTTTTTATACGGTTGGATAGACAACTTTATGCTGCTTACAATGATGTGTCACAAGGTGGGGGTTCCCATTTGACATATCAAAGTGAGGTTAGCTGGAGGTGAGGAGGTGATTGACAGACTTTTAACAAATGCAAAATTAAACTTCCCCCTGTATATCTAAATTGACGTGTTTTTTCTTTTTTTTAAATTTTTCTATTTAACAAAGTTATTAAGGATGGTTCGTTTTGAAATGAAGGCACTGTATATATATATATATATATATATATATATATATATATATATATATATATATATATATATATATGTATATGTTTATGCGGCTTTCATGGATTCCTCCGTGTGAGATGCAATAGCAGTGGATATATCCACATTATGCCGTTGTAGTGCTGAAATCGCATTCAGCAAACGTACAACTATATGCAGCTCCGTATATGAATGAAGTAAAATGCGAACAGTAAATGCAAACTTCGTTCCAACCATATCCTTTCCGTGTTAGAAGTTGCACAGTTGGAACAAATTGCTAAGGATCACAATTTATCCTATTCCACCACCATCGAGATGATGGCCTACCTGTACCACCATACAGAGGAGAAAGTCAAAACTTACCCTCCCCGCCACAGTGATACGGCAGAGGTACATGTTTCGTCTCTACTATACTCATCAGGGTACCGACATGCACCTGGCTGTGCAAAGGACAGATCGGAAGGAAGCATGCAGATACTGAACGCTGCTTCGCCGACCTCCCGCCGGATGGCATACACATGTTTATGCGGCTTTCACGGATTCTTCTTCTCGGTATGGTGCTATAGGTAGGCCATCATCTCGATGGTGGTGGAATAGGATAAATTGTGTTCCTTAGCAATTTGTTCCAACTGTGCAACCTCTAACACGGAAAGGATATGGTTGGAACGAAGTTTGCATTTACTGTTCGCAATTTACTTCATATATCTATATATATATATATATATATATATATATATATATATATATATATATATATATATATATATATAATATATATATGTAGATAAGTTTTTGTCCGTGTAATTTAAAATAAAATAGAATAAAATATTGGCGAAGCGGACGTGAAAATTTGTCAATCTACATGATTCTCGTATTAAAAAGTGCGGAGCACTCCAAAATATGAAAAAACTCCGGGTCCGACAGATGGCGACAGCGCTGTTTCGTCCTGATATGGGACTCGTCAGGCCACCGCAGTCGGTACAAACCATCATCTCGCCTTTGCATCGTATAAAGCCGATTTTATAATCAAAATACGGCAAGTAAGACGACAAAGGCGACATCTCGATGGTCCACTTGATAATATATGGTTTGTACCGACTGCGATGGCCTGACGAGTCCCATATTAGGACGAAACAGCGCTGTCGCCATCTGTCGGACCCGGAGTTTTTCCATATTTTGGAGTGCTTCGCACTTTTTAATACGAGAATCATGTAGATTGACAAATTTTCACGTCCGCTTCGCCAATATTTTATTCTATTTTATTTTAAATTACACGGACAAAAACTTATCTACATATTTATTTACTTGTTTGGCTTTGAAACACGCTAAACGATGCTCTCATGGTGGGATCGTTTGGTGCGGCACGTGGCTTTGGCTGCTTAAATAGCGGTAGGCTTGCTTGCCAGTACCGAAAAATGCGACCCCTATCTTTTGGGCAGCGCGTTTCGTGTACTCGATTTTACATATTTCTGTTTTAATTCACCGTCGCGCCACCATATGACGGTTCTTTTACAAACTTTGTTAATCTGTGTGGTTCTTGTATTATCAAGTGGACCATCGAGATGTCGCCTTTGTCGTCTTATTTGCCGTATTTTGATTATAAATTCGGCTTTATACGATGCAAAGGCGAGATGATGGTTTGTACCGACTGCGGTGGCCTGACGAGTCCCATATTAGGACGAAACAGCGCTGTCGCCATCTGTCGGACCCGCAGTTTTTCCATATTTTGGAGTGCTCCGCACTTTTTAATACGAGAATCATGTAGATTGACAAATTTTCACGTCCGCTTCGCCAATATTTTATTCTATTTTATTATATATATATATATATATATATATATATATATATATATATATATATATATATATATATATATATATATATATATTGTAATATAAATTATTATTTTCAAAAGCAGTAAACCAACTTGAGATTTTGGGATATGTTGCTAACGCAGTTAAGGCATCAAAAAGAAAGGTCTTTTCAAAATTTGCACTTCAAAGGAGAAAAATAGGGATATATGTTATAAAATTATAAAATTACCGATTTCTCTTGGATTTAATTTTTGTTATTTTTGGGTTTTTGGAAAATCCATTTTTAAAAGGGAAGAAAAAAGTAACATGTAGATTTGAAAGTGGTGCATTAAAAAATAATTTTCACAGGAAAAATCACGTGATGAACAATATTATCGGTTTCACCTATTCTATTTTTTTTCCAAATTCATGTGTTTTAAGACTGCAAGAAGTTGAAATGGCTTTTTATTATTTCATAAAATTACTCTAATACTACTAAATAGATTTTTTATTATTATTCTTGAATCCGTAGCAGTTACTTATGTAAAGGAATGGTATAAAATTTATTTTACGCCGTTATTGTAAGTAAAAGTTATTTATTAGTGAAAAAAGTAAATTAATTAGTACTACGCTATATCATATCATCTCAAAACCTTCCTCACTTCCCCTCTCAAATATTTGCTATTTCGAGTCCATACAGCGGAAAGGCACGTACGTGCGTCTCTACGGGGATCCTGAGGACTCATATCGACCAGATGTAGTTTATTATCTCGCCCGATTTATCGATAATGCGAAAAAAACAGAATAATCAAGTCTATATCTTTATTGGATAAAGAGAAGTCGATAAGTTTATGAAATTACAATTTACCCTTTTCATCCGTTAAGAATTTGATTTTCGAAAAATCCGTTATTAGTCGTTGTTTACATTATGTTGACAACATTTTCACAACATTAGAAGAACAATCAGTTTTGTCTATATACATAAAACTTTAAGTTTCTATATTCTTAAGAAATTATGAAAAAATCAAACATTAAGGGATATACTACTGACCCTAATAAGAGGAAAATTCCAAATTCAAATTTTTCAAAACTGAAATAAAATATAGTATTTTTGTAGGGAAATGTTATTAAGAAACAGTAACTGCACCGTTCAAACTCACAGTTATTTTCAAACTGAATTACAAAAGTACAATAAATATTTAACACAGAGACATGAGTGAATTCTAACAACAAATAAATACTAAAACCAATCAATGAATACGTTCAATTAAGTCCAATCGACAGCCAACAATGCGTCAGCCATTTTAAGGACTTACTCTAGGCACCAGCTACAGAAATCAACGTAGACGAAAACCAACAAGAAACCACAGAACTAACACATGTTAACATCAGTGAAGCAGAGATGCACCTGACAATTAAGAAATCAAAAAAACAGAAAATCACCTGGTACCGACCATATTACGAATGAGATGCTAAAGTATGGAGGTCTCAGCCTTGTCACAGAGCTCACTGTTCTATTGCAAAAAATACTCTGCACAACGTCAGTACCCAATGAATGGCGGAAAAGCATCACAATTCCGATCCACAAAAGAGGGTCAAAGAAACAACCCGAAAACTACAGGGGAATCAGCCTACTGAACAGTTCAGCCAAATTGTTAACTAAAATACTGTCACAACGGATCATAGACAAGTTAGGGGCGTGCGAAGAACAGCAGGGCTTCCGGAATAACCGCTCTACTATCGACGGTATATTTATTATCAGACAGCTGGTTGAAAAATCTATCGAATACGATAAACCGCTGTTCATTTAGTTTTGTTGACTTTACACAAGCGTTCGACCGAGTCAAACTGGAACACATAACAGAACTACTGCGAAGAAAACAAGTAGACGAAGCAGTCATACGAATTCCAAAAACACCATGGTAATTAAAACAAATAACACTCTAACAGAGGAAATTCCACTATCCATAGGAATAAGACAGGGTGATTCCTAATTCCAACACTTTTCAATGTAATCATGGATGAAATCATTGATGAGGTAAAAAGCACAAATATTGGGTACCCAATGGGACACAACACCGTTCAGATTATATGCTTTGCTGACGATGTTGCCTTGACAGCAGATAGCGAGGACAACTTACAAAGAATGCTTTTCCATCTCAATCGAACAGCCAAACAGTATAATATGAAAATATCTATGGAGAAAACCAAAGCAATGTTAATAGCAAACGAACCGGTACGATGCAAACTAATGGTTGATGACAAACATATCGAACAGGTTGGAGAGTTTAAATACCTGGGAGCACATATAACAAGTAACAGGGCAGTAACGGAAGAAGTACGCATACAAGCCAGCAAAGCGACCATGATATGAGGCCAACTAAGAGACATAATCTGGAACAATAAACATATGACGGTTGAGATCAAAGCAAGAATTTACAAGGTCTGTGTAAGACCGATACTGACCTACGGCGCAGAAACAAGAAATGAAACAACAAAGACAAAACAAATTATGAGAACCACAGAAATGAAAACGCTGAGAATAATCACGGGAACAAGTTTAAGAGATAGAATAAGAAACGCAACAATACGCGAGGACAGCGGAGTGGGGAATGTTGTGAAGTGGGTTCGAAACCGTCGTAGGCAGTGGAGAGATCACGTGGAACGAATGGACGATGACAGACTAGCAAAAACCGTGATGAGAGAGAAACCAAACCCCAAACGGCCGCCTGGACGGCCCCCCAAAAGATGGAGAGTCAGCTGGATTTCGATCTCAAACGAGGATTGATGAGGCATTGTGTAGTTTACAGAACTAGAAGAAAAAGAAGAAGAAGAAGAAGAAATAAGTACTACATGAGAAATGACATTATTACAAATCAGAGTTACTTTTTCTTCGAGGTATTCAATTTTGAAAATTTCAAATTGCATGAATTTTGAAGATTTTGGAAACCTCCACTGCAATAAAAGGGGTTGTACATACATTTTATTATGAGAAGCAGATCCCAACCGTCAGCAAATTCTAACTTAAATCAATGAAGATCAGGATTTACCTGAAATTAAAAGAACTGAGCTCTTGAAATTGCTAAAAGAACTTGGATATTTTTGAGAAAAAGGCTACGTTTTAGTCTGAATGTATCTAAAACGGTTTCTATGTCAAAATTAAAAATATTAAAAATAGAGTGTTGATTTGTGTTAAATATGTCAAAATTATCTATATTTTCTATCCGAATTATTAAGGAATCATAAGAAATAAAATAATATTATAAAAACTCTTTATTTTAGGTTTATTACCGAAATAATATTTTATGCCATAAATACTTAGTGATAAAATAAACCTCCTTCCGACGCCTATGACAAGGATTAAAATCCTTTTTAACACTTCACACACTCAAATATCTATTTTTATCCATCCCAAATAGTCCATTATTATAGACCTACATTTTTGATTATAAAATTTCTAACCCATTCCTATGAAAAATATATGTGTCTAACAGATTTTGCCAAAGACACCAGACTAAAGAACATAGGTAGTTTGCCAAGAAAAAAAAAGTTAAAAATGATTTTTTACTCCCTCTAGTTTTTGAATAAACTATAGTATAAGAAGCAAACTCGTGTCTATTTTCCTGAACTCAAAGCTTTTAGGGGGGGGGTCGATCGCCCCCCCCCACCGCGCCCCCCCCGGAATACGCGCCTGTTCCTGTCTTTATTGTACCATATAGAAGCCCCTAAGGATCCTGATGCATTATCCGAACACCTTGTATATTTTTATATATATTTAAATTGTTTTAAATTAACGAACGGACAAACAAACTTGTTTCAGTTTTGTTTCATCTAATAAGATTTAGCTAGGAAGACGAGTAGTTTCCATGAAATTTAATTTAAACTCTTCTCGAACATTTTCGTTGATTTAATCAAAACATTTTAAGATAAACATAAAAGTTCATGGAAATATAAAGTTTTGAAATGAACCGAGTTTAAATTATGTTTAAACAGCTGCATTGAAATCCGGTCTGGCGAAGTTTGTTTAACTTCTTTCCGCCAAAATCCCGTATAAGTATGGGACCAGAAGTGACTATAATACCCGCGTAAACCCTTTAATTTAAAAGTCTACCGCGCGCCTCAAAAAATTTAATAATTATATAATCTCTTACCCTCTATTATTTATTAAACTTACAAGAGTAATAATTTATATTCTTGAACATTAAATCTTCCTGCAAAATTGTAGATTTTCTTACATATCATCGTCAATTATGGAGGCTTCATATTACTAATTTAATGATGCAGGTATTCATTATGTTAAATGGAGCATTTAAACTCGTCTTTTAAGATACTCTAGGGTTTTAAAGACATATATTTAGGAACTGGAGAAACAAATTTATTCTTTTCATATTTGTTTCATGCCTTTATAAGTGTAATGCCTAATTTAGTTTAAATGCATGGCTTTTTTCAACACATATCTATTCTTAATTTGAATACGCACTTACTTGTTCTAATTACTTATTTTAAAATATATTTAATTAAAAAAATAACTGCCCATTTCACTAAGACCTTTATAACTGTACTAAGTCAACAACAAAAGTTTTGAACTTTAGATAAATAAGAATAAAATAATCCTTTACTTTTATTACTAAACTGGCCTATACGAAAAATATTGTTTACTTCTGGGAGACAACTATTCCTCTTACAGACTTTTAGTACTACTGTCGAGCTGGACATCTCTCCAGCATTCACTTCCAATTTAACGGTGTCTCGGTACTAATTTCTACACTCTTTAACATCGCAATTAATAATATTAGAAATACAGTTCCTCCGCATATCATATTAATGCTTTTCATCTGCGATATTTTAATATATCATACCCATAGGCCTGGTATAGAATTAGAAACTGACTGAATATACGCGATCTTCATTTAAACAATGTTCCTATCCCGAATCCATCACATCATAAATTCCTTGGTCACATTTTCAACTCTACTCTTACCTGAAAACAACACATTGACCACCTCATTACTAAGTGTTCTTGTGACCTTAAACTTTTAAGAATGCTTGCAGGAGTTAAATGGGGTTTTCATCGAAAATCCCTCTTGAAAATTCACAGTGCAGTGATACTGATCAAAATCGCTTATAGTAGCATGGCTTGTGACTCGTCCAAAGAAAGGTAATTAATTCAGCACAATCCTTTTTTTCAATGGTCTTAGAGCTGCCTTGGATGTTTTTTGCACAAACTCGATTAAAAGTCTATACTACGCATCTGACATCCTCTCTCTTTCTTCCAGAAGACAGATTCAACTGGCAAGATACATTAATAGCCTTAAGATTCGCCTCTTCATTCCACATCGTAATTCCTTCCTTTTCCCATCTATTCCCTTTTCTAATGTTTCGCCCAATTGGTCCTATACTTGTTACATTCAACTATCCTCCAAGCTTCCATTTAACTCCCTCCAAGTTATACCCTTTAAGGTGTATAGCTTCCCTCCTTGGAAATTCCCTCCGGTCAGCCTTGACACGTCCCTAGCTGGATATCCTGTGGATAAATTCAGTAGCCAATTTCTTTCTAAACAATTCTATTCCCTAATCAACCTTTACTAGGGTTAACACCTCATTATATTCACTGACGGTTCCACAACTCCAGAAAATGCAGGCGCTGCATTCCACTGTCACCTAAAATCCATGTTCAATCGGCTGCACTCTTTGTCATACTCAAGGTCTCTGATTTGATCCCTTCCCATAATCATCCTGACTGAGTCATTGCATCAGACTCTCTAAACTCCCTTCAGTTGATCCACCCCAGACTACCAAATTCTCCGTATTTTGATTCAAAACAAGAGAGTTTCATTCTTATCCATCTCCAGTCATGTGGCGATTGAGGGAAATGAGAGAGCAGACTTACTAACCAAGAATGTCTGCAACACCAACCCCTCTTCAGTCAACTTTATTTTTTCTCTTTTGGGTATTAATAAACTCAATGACCGGATCATCAGAGATACAGTAGAACTAGTGTGGGACTTACTTGAAGAGGATGTCAAGTTTCATGAAGTCAGTTAATGAATAATCATTAATACAGAAAATAAAGTTATCAATTACTTCATTAATTGATAATTTTGAAAATAATATTATTATTTAATTTATTTATTTATATAACCCATTTCACAGTTACAAACAACCAATTAACAAATGGGTAGAACAGAAAAAAAAACTTAAATATTTTCAATGACAAAACAAACAAAAAAAAAAGAAAAAATAAGCATACACAAACTACCAGAAATAAAACTACAAAATATTACATACTTAATTATTTTTTATCTGTGCCAATCCGCAGCTAAATATATCGAATTTAATTTGATTTTCTTTGTAGATTCTGCACATCCTATATAAAGGAGAGTAGTTACACAGATTTGTACGAGGTGTAGGAAAATAGAATGTGGCAGATTGGCGAGCTGAAGTCCTAGGTAAAAGAAAACTTATTTTTTCCAGTAGATCACTACATTCCACTCTGTTATGCAAAACTTTATAAAGAAATTTGAGGTCTGTGACAAGACGTCTATGTTCTAAAGAACAAAAAGTATGCCGTTGAAGTAAGATTTCATGCGGTAACCCTGTTTCAGGATAATGTCCATCAATCCGGAAGCTTAGGTATTTCAAGAAACGCCGCTGAACTCTCTCAAGGTCATTATTACGGTTTTGATAATAAGGAGACCATATTATGGAAGCATATCCCAGTTTAGATCTTAGAAAAGCGTAATAAAGTAAAATGAGCATACTTTGATTAGAAAATGTTTTTGAGTTTCCGATAATAAAGCCTAATGATTTAAAACACACCTGTATAAGATCATTTATATGAGGAACAAATGAAAGTCTGCTATCAAATGTTACACCCAGATCCCTAAAGCATTCCACTCGTGGAACTGATGTTTCATCAATTTTATAATCACACACTAACACGTCAAAGTCATGACTTTACATTTACTAACGTTTAGAGGCAGTCTGTTTTCGCTACACCAATCGGTGATGTATTTATTGCTATTTGTAGTCTTTGACCATCAGCATCGTTTTTTACACAAGTAAAAATTTTAGCGTCATCCGCATAGAGTAGCATTGTAGTCACCCACAATTCCATTAATAAATATACTAAATAATAAAGTACCGAGTATTGACCCTTGAGGAACTCCCGAAGTCACACACAGTGGTTCCGAGGACTCATCACAGCATTCTACTATTTGCTGCCTATCACAGAAATATGATCTGTATATATTGTGTCGACTTGACCTCCCTTGTCCAAGACATCAGCCACAAACTGAGTAAAACAAAAAAGATTGGACGCTGTGGACCTACCCTTTATAAAACTATGTTGGGAACCACTAAATAGGTGTTTCAGCTTGAAAAATAAATGTTTATGTAGAAACATTTGAAAACATTTAGAAAAATTATTTATTATACAGACTGGTCTGTAGTTTTCTATATTTTGTTTGTCTCCTTTTTTAAACACTGGAAAGACTCCGGAAATTTTCCATTTATCAGGAAACTGTGAATTATTTAGGCAGAGATTAAAGATAATGGAAAGAGGTTTTGCTAATACACGCGCACAGTCAAGCAGGAAAAAGGATGGAATTTTATCCGGACCTACTGTTCCCTTTGGTTTTATTTCTTTTAAGCAAGATAGTACTTCATTTTCTCTAACCTCACAAATTTGAATAGTTTGAGTGACAGAACTATGAATATTTTTATTAAAAGAATTCTTCGATGAAATATACGAAGATTTAAAAAAGTCAGCAAATGCATTTGCAATATCTGCATGGTTTCTATAAATATTTTCCCGACAAATCATATTTTCAGGTAATTCTTTATTATTTCTTTTACTATTTATAAATTGCCAGAAGTTTGAAGGGTTAAAAGCAATGCAGTTTTCCACACTTTCACAATATTTTTTATATGTATCATTTATGTCATACTTAATTTGATTAATGAAGTAATTGGTAATTTGATTCCAAAAATTATCAACTAAAAAGGTAATTGATAATTGTGTTCATACAATTATCAATTAAAGAAGTAATTTTTATTTTTCAACATACTCTTCTTCAAGAATGATACATTCATACCAACGCTGCTCTAACTTTTCGATGATTTTCGAAGATTAGCAATATAAATGACACAATGTGCAAATAGCTCTGGAAAAAGATAAAACTGTTGATCATATCCTTAAAGAGTACCCAGCACTTAACGGACCAAGGCATAACCATTTCGGAGATACCTGAAGCCAACAAATAAGTTCAGTTAATGAGGCTGCTTGAATTTGCAGTGGTGATCATTGGTTTTAAATGATTTGCAGTCATGATGAGTTATCACTATTTTGATTTATTTATTCATTCAAACAAAATGGCAATAACAAATTCCCTAAGTGATGGTTTAACTTGTGGTAGATTCGGATTCAGAAAAATATGTAAGAATTAATCATACAATTCCATGGACCTTACTGGGCACCTAAATTCCTGAATCACTTTACATATACTACGATGGCTTGTGTAAGAATAAATAACTTATGTGTCTAGGATTGTGGGCTACTGTGTATTTTTAGACTTAAATTCACATTTAGCACGTGTTTTAAATACATATAACCATCAATCTTTTACAGTTTTCTTAAAGAGGATGAGAAGATTTTACTACGATTAGATTTCAAAAGATGGGCTGTCAAATAACAAAAAATAATCTGATGATGAATTGTAAACTTGAGTCGCAATGTATAATATATTAAAATAAAACTATGTTTCGCCGACGTTGTCATCCACAATATGATAAAATGATGATTGATTAATCAAAATTCGATGCAGACATGAAAATGCGATGAAAAATGCAACGAAAATAAAACTGAGATTATATAAATCTTTATTAAAATGTGCTTAATATACTTAATATTTAAAAACAAAAGTTAATGTTACTCGCGCTCCGATAGTTCCGTACCATCCGACATTATGTTGTAAACAATTATTACTTAATTAATTACTTATTTAATAGTCTTTAAGGGCCAGCCTCACAATGTGTGGTCACCGAAAGGTTAAGAAAAAACCGATGGTTATTTAAAAAAATTGTTTCACACTTGATGATTTACATTTTACCGGAAGTTAACCATGAGTTAAGTTTACCAGTAGACAATCCTGTAGTTACTTACTTAACCAAAAGAACATAACCTCATTACTTTGCTTACGCTTTTTATTTGTTGACGGTTCGGATAGAATAAAAATCATTTGCGTTTTTGTTGAAGAACCCAAAATAGGAAAGATGTATAATTACATCAATGTTTATAGTAGTGATGGAGAAGCTAGAAGACCCCGAATATTTAGACCACGAGTTGATTATTTTGAAGAATATGATGAATAGAATTTTTTGCAGATTTAGATTAATGCCGAGAACCGGCTGTAGGCTGTATTTGTTCCTCCTCCCGTTTTGTTAATTTCCATTATATTTTTGAAAACTTTCCTTTGGTTTTTCTTTTTAACTTTCTATATTTTTCTTTCAAAATTTTGACATTTCTTGTGCCATTTACAGTACAACTGGAGTTGAACTCATTTTGTAAAATTTTTCAACAATTTTCTTTATCACTTCAAGTGTGAGAATCACTCTTTTTACTTTCAATAATATTCTTTTTTTCTCTCTTCTCCATGATTATAAAATATTCACAAATATTAGCTTTATATATTAATAAAATTATTTTCGAGGATTTTTTTTTGAAATAACGTCGTAAAAATAGAGGTTAGTTGTCAAACTAATCGTTCTTCTTTATTTTTTAATTACGGCATTAAACCTAATTCCCACGAATTGCATAAAATATGCCTGATATTTTCTTAAAAGTCAGGTACTAACATTGACAAATAAAATTTAACCAATGGTTTCGTAACCAGCCCTCAATTCTTGTTTGTGAAACACCTACCTTTGAAAACTCATAGTTAACTTGCAAGTGTTGTTTATTTAACCACTTCATGTTACCATCGATTGGTAGTAAACTGTGTCTAAGTGTTTCAAGTGGATTAGGTAATGGTGTTAATTTCCCTTTCGTGAAAAATTCACAGTTCCTGAGTCAGTTAGTTCCTATTCTCGTG
Source organism: Diaprepes abbreviatus (assembly GCA_034092305.1). Lineage (NCBI taxonomy): Eukaryota > Metazoa > Arthropoda > Insecta > Coleoptera > Curculionidae > Diaprepes > Diaprepes abbreviatus. The sequence continues at coordinate 5,955,750 of JASJET010000009.1, forward strand.
GAAACTGCACATATATGTGGGCAAGGTTTTAATAATTCACTTGCTACAAATTGTAAAAATAGCACTTCCTGAAGTTACTCTTACCGAAAGTTGAAATTTAAGGCGCCATCTGTAGCTAAAAACTGAAAAAGTGGTAACTCCTGGAAGACTTTTTTACAGATATACTCATTCAGATTATCCGAATAAAACTCAAAATACTTGTTAGCTGTGGTTAAAAATAATAAAGCAGATATGACGTAGATATATTAGCTGTAGCAATAAATAATAAAGCCATATTGACATAGTTTGTCAACGAAAATTACAGTTTTCTTTACAATACGATTTTATGTTTCTTTTTCTTACTAATTCAAATAATACAGCTACTTATCTGTTTGTGAGTACTTGATATCGAGCTGCAGTCACTAAAAGATGGTCTCCACTAAAGCTATAGTTGGAATCAGAACAGCTCTCGGATCTTTTAATACCCCTTTGAAGTTAATTTGATATTTGTGGCCAAACGGGAATGAAACTCAACGTATTCATCAACAAACGTGACTAATGTTGAAGACTGTAGTGAAGACGGCAAAGCTTCAAGAATATGGGATAAGCCTCGCATAAAAACAAGGAACAAAAACTGTCATAAAGCTTCAAAACTAGGATAATAACATGCAAAAACTGAAGTAAACCCTAAATAAATGACATCACATATATATACATATACATATATATATATATATATATATATATATATATATATATATATATAAATATTAAATGCTGGACAAGACTTGAAATTACTTATAGAGTTGAAAATTGCTGACCCCTCAAACAAAGGAAAAATAGCAGGATTCAGTATTCTGGAAATTTTTTATGAAGCTGTGGCGCCCGTAAAATGGAAATAATTTAATTTATTGAACTCGAGAACCGTAATGAAAAATATAGAAGATAGTTACCCGATTTTGATGTAGATTGATCAAATCAAATAATAAAATTCACAGATGATCACTGATTTTACTTTTTAGCAATTCTGCATTACTACTCCCACGCCCGAAATGTCAATACTAGATTTGTCAAACTACATATTTCAAGAGATTTTGAAGTCCATGTTCTAATTATTGGTAAAATACGACACGACACGACTTATGGCCAGAATTCAATATTATTTACTCAAAACTACAACAGAAACAGATAAGCAATTCTGGGACACAAGAATGGACAAATGACATCGATTGAGTAATCTAGCGAAACAGCGACTTCGGTCAAAGCTGATGCTTATAGATGGCGAAAGGCATACGATCTCTTGCGAAATTCCGAATTTAAGTAGGACAAATGCTTAATATGAACACCAACAAAATGGACAAGAACTCCAGAAAATACATATTGAACACTTGTAATTAAATCAAAGTGTATGATTATTTTTTCATAGCTTATTTGATTTTATATTATAATACGACTATAGTATATGATGTTCCTCACTGAAATTGTTTCATAATTTATATGGTTATGATGACTCTTTGAAATATTTAATATTTTGAGGTATATTTCAAAAACGGTTGAAGCAAACATAGGCAATATATATATATATATATATATATATATATATATATATATATATATATATATATATATATATATATATATATATATTCGAAAAGGGAATTTTACGCTCTATTGTAATATGTAGTAATATATAGGGTGTTCTATTTAAAAAAAGGTAATTTATTTAAAAAAATACAATTTTTCATAAGCATTTTTTTTCTAGTAACATAGAAAAAAATCAAACAACTTATGTATTTAAAGTTTTTTCCTAACTCGTATAATAAAATCATTAGGTCTGGTTAAAATATAAGAAACAACCCTGTACATTTACCATATTTGTTAATATAGAGAAACTCTAAAAATGCCAAAATATGAACAAATATTGTTTCAAATTTACAGATTTTTGCAATTAGTTAAATCCGTTTTCCATAAATCATTTTGCGAATTTAAATGGATGGATACGTACTGATCCTGTTTGCGTATTTATACGGTCAGGGGCGGACCATGAGCTTTTTATATTTCTCAAATTTGTGTACTAAAAATTAATTGAGAGAAATATTATGCAATATGAATTTTATTTTCCTTATTTTGCAGCTTCTTCCTGGTTAATTGCCATTAAAAAAACTGATTTCAGATTTTTTTTTATCAGAATCTTATATCAAATACATTATATATATTATAAAATTTTCATGAACCGACTTCTAAAAAAAATCGCTAAAAACCAAAAAATAACAATATAATTTTTATATGAAATTGAAATTTTAAATCGGCGCCGAGTTGTAGACCACAGTAAATTGAACAGCAAAAAATTCTTTGATTCTCAGAATTCCCCAAGTACCAGTTTTGAATGAAATTAAACCAAACAAATATTTAGTCTGCCATACTAACTCTTCTATCTTGAATTTTAAGAAATTAATTTTAGACTCTTAACCTAAGCTCCAAAACTCCCCAGTACCTGTACTGAAAGAACTTGAGACATGCAAATTTTTTAGTCACATATTTTATCTCGCATATTGAATATCAAAAAACTAATTTAAGATCCGTTCCAATATCAGTGTGGACAAAATCGGAAAAATATAAAATTTTTAATACCTCATATTGTATGTGCCATATTAAATTGTAAAAAATTAACCTCACAATGTAACTTACAATTCCGAAAATACCTTAATACTAATTTTCAAAAAATGTAAATAACGTGAAATTTTCAATCTACGCCAAATTGAATTTAAAAAAATTTAGTTCTTGATCTAATCTTAATCTACACTCTCAAGAACCCCCCAGTACCAATTTTGGACATGCGGAAATACGAAATTGTTAGACCGCCATATTGTATCTGCCATATTGTCTTACGTAAAAATAATTTTATCGTTATTTACACATTAGAAACCCCTAAGCAACAAATTTTAGACAAATTCGAGAAATGTTAAATTTTTAGTGCGCCATACTGGATCCTCCATACTGATGTTTTTTAAATAATTTTAAATTTGTAATTTACACCCTCAAAAACCAATACCGGTTTCAAATTTGGACAAAATCGAGAGATGTAAAATTTTTAACCTGACATATTGATTTTTTTTTAAGTAATTCTAAGTGCGTTATGTACTACTTCGAAAATTCCCCCATACCCATTCTGTAAATGGTCGAAAAAAGATATTTTTTTGTCCGCCTTATACCAAACCGATTTCAATCAAAATCATACGGGGCCACCACAGCAACTTCCTGAACAGAACGTAAACAACACTGTGTGTTCTAATCTCGTGGAGTAACGATCCCTGAAGATGCTTTGTGCAATCGTAGGCGAAACGTCGGATAATAATTCCAATTTGACATTATATACATTATAGGTTTAAGCCACAAATAGAGGAACACTAAAGAATCATAGACATACATGAAATAGACACAGACACACGCAGAGATTGACACAGACAGATTCGTGCCAGGTTTACTTGTGACGCGTGCCTCCCCAGGTGGTGGATAGGGGCTTCCTCCGAAAGAGGAGGTAAACCAAAACTAGCTCATGCGAAAAATCTTTAATAACCGATATTCCAACAACTTACCTTAAAGTCGAAATTCAGTCTAATTTACGATTTGTGACCACAATATTGGATTCGCCTTTTGAATTTTGTAAATCTGACTTTGGAATTGTGATAAGCGACCCAAAAAATCCCTGTTTACCAAATTTGGTAGTAATATATTGATTATTCGAAAATTTTGTCCGCTGTATTGCATTCACCATTTTGAATGCTACAAATTTGACTTCAGATTCAACTTCGAAAACCCCATATATAAATCCTGCTTAAACTGCTTAATTATATGCAAATCTTTATTTTCTAGTAGGTTTTCTGGTCAAAGGAATATTTTTTTCTTAGCATTTTTTATGAAAATAACTTATTTTTTTGTGCAAAGGACAGATCGGAAGGAAGCATGCAAATACTGAACGCGGCTTCGCCGACCTCCGCCGGATGGCATATATATGTTTATGCGGCTTTCAGGGATTCCTCCGTGTGAGATGCAATAGCAGTGGATATATCCACATTACGCCGTATCACTGTGGCGGGGAGGGTAAGTTTTGACTTTCTTCTCGGTATGGTGGTACAGGTAGGTCATCATCTCGATGGTGGTGGAATAGGATAAATTGCGTTTTATAACAATTTGTTCTAACTGTGCAACGTCTAACACAGAAAGGATAAGATGGAGAAAAGTATTTACTGTTCGTATTTTACTTCATTCTATACACGGAGCTGCATATAGTTGTACGTTTGCTGAATGTAATTTCAGCACTACAACGGCGTAATGTGGATATATCCACTGCTATTGCATCTGACACGGAGGAATCCGTGAAAGCCGCATAAACATATATATATATATATATATATATATATATATATATATATATATATATATATATATATATATATATAATGCATCTTCTTTAACGTGGAGTGACTAGTCATATTTTTACTAAAAGTGTCTTAGTTATTCTTGGAATGGATGTAATCTGAAATCTATAAGATAGAACACATCACAATATAATTCAGATAAAATAATATTCAAGAAATACCCAAAAATAAAGGCAGTTTTGAGTTTCCTCGTATTTATTATTATATACGCGAAAATATCTACCTGAAAATATCTTCCTTAATGAACAGAACAGAAAGCAGCATTTTTAAATTATTTTCATTTATATTTTATAAAAAATAGTACTATTGCAGCTGCCACTGAAAATGCTACTACATCCCTAGTTCATATAGATAATAAAATGTGGTCAATACCGCTCTTAAATTCATATTTAATTCAACCAATTGCAATATATTCCCAATTTATTTATTTATAATTGTAAGTATACGCCAAATTTACGAAGTAAAATAAAACAATGTGAGAGCATTTCAAAATGAATTTTTTATTAAGCCCCTTTATCATTCTTTCGTATTTCCACTTTATTTTTGTCCTTTTTGGTTAAGCGGAAAACAAGGGGAAGAAAAATGGTACTGTGTACCTGCTTACTCGCTGAAAATGCATTTTAATAATTCATGGACTGTCATTTCAAAAACAATCTACCATCTAAACATAACTCTGAACGAATAAGAACAAGAAACATTTATTTGTTATTTTAAAACCTTTTTGTGGCATTTGGAAAATACCAGTTTTATGGATGTATATAGTGCCGATGACGTCAATGTTGGCAAAAATTAAAGAAAAAAGTTTAAAGACAAACCATGGCTATTAAAACATCATTTCAGACACTAAAGACGATATTCAGGAGAAAGATTGAAACCTGAGATGAGAATGACCTGCTATATTATAAAGCTTATAAGAATATTTACAAAAGACTATTCGTGCTGCAAAAGCACGCTTGTAAAGGGTGTTTTTTATAGAGGTATAAAACTTTAAGTTGGCAACACTTTTTTAACTGGCGGCCATTTTGTCAGCTGTCAAGTGATTTATGTTTAGTTTGGTTTGGAATTTCAACATGAATAGACTGATGCCTGAACAACGCTTCCAAATTGTGCAAATTTAATTTGAAAATCATGGTTCTGTTCGAAATACGTATCGCGCACTACGTCCATTTTACGGTCAACATAATCGTCCATCAGAGCAATTAATTCGATTAACTATGGAACGTTTTTGCACAACGTTTACTCTAAATGATAATACGCATCCACAGAGACGTCGTACAGTGCGTGCAGAAGAAGTCATTGCTGCTGTAGAGCGTAGCGTAGAGGAAGACCCGAATCAGTCCAACCGCCATCGTGCACAGGAATTGGATATGTGTTCATTCACTTTATGGAAGATTTTGCGGAAAGATCTTGGTTTGCGTGCTTACAAAATCCAACTCGTGCAAGAATTGAAGCCACACGATCACCTATCAAGGCGTAGATTCGGTGAATGAGCCCAAAACAAGATTGCCGTTGATCCCGATTTTCATAAGCGAATTTTGTTTAGCGATGAAGCTCACTTTTGTTTGAATGGAAACGTCAATAAACAAAACTGCCGTATTTGGAGTGATGATAATCCTTAAGTGTATATTGAGACACCGTTACATCCAGAAAAACTGACTGTTTGGTGTGCTTTGTGGACTGGTGGAATCATTGGTTCGTACTTCTTTAAAAACGATGCTGGTGAGAACGTTACAGTCAATGGTGACCGCTATAGAGCCATGATTACTGACTTTTTCGTTCATCAATTGAACAACCATGATGTGCAGGAGCTGTGGTTTCAACAAGACGGCGCAACATGTCACACAGCTCGTGCCACAATTGATTTATTGAAGGAAATGTTTGGGAACCGCATAGTTTTACGTTTCGGGCCCGTGAATTGGCCTCCAAGATCGTACGACTTAACGCCGCTAGACTATTTTCTGTGGGGATATGTGAAGTCGCTAGTCTACGCCGATAAGCCCGAAACGATTGATCACTTGGAGGACAACATTCGCCGCGTTATTGCCGATATACGGCCACCAATGTTGGAAAAAGTCATCGAAAATTGGACCTCCAGATTAGACTACGTCCGAGCCAGCCGTGGCGGTCATATGCCAGAAGTCATATTTAAATTATAATGTCAGAAGGTTATCTTTCGAATAAAGTAAATTTCATGTCAATTTAAAAAAATTCATCTTTGTTTTATTCCATTTAAAAGTTCTATACCTCTATAAAAAAAACACCCTTTATAAAAACATGTACGGGGTGTCCCCTTTTCGACACTTTTGGGGGGTATAAGAGTTATTATCAAACATAGAGTGTTGCGGTTTTCACTTTGGTTTCCTACTTTTTATCAAAACGAGAGTTTCCGGTGTCAAATTTGTCATGGCTCTCTTAGTTTTTAATCTACGGGGTGATTTTTAAAATCTTCGTTTTTTAGGCACATCAATGTAGCGTCAGTTTTTTTAGAAAATTTAATTTTTGGGACATTAACAAAATTTATGATTTTTTGAACAGGACACCCTGTATATTATTTTAGTTACTGATTAAGTAAAATTCAGGCTTTTCAAAAATATCTAACGTGTTTATTTTGAAAAATATGATCACAAATCGATATTTTCATTTCAACATAAAGTAAAATATTACTTTATTTGTTTAGCCAATTTATAAGAAACAAAAGACAGATGTGCACAACTTCACAGTTTTGTCAGATTGTTATTATTTATGAAATATTTTTGTTACGTGGGTCTTTTTATTTTACTTTTTATTTATTTTGCATTTACAGTGGCCATTTATGATAATTATGAAAAGTATGACATGTTAGTATGTTTTATACAAAGCAATGAAAGTCTCCACGATGCTTCTGAATTATATTTCGCTAAGTAATGTATTTAAAGCATTATTAGGATAACTTCTCCTATCTGGCGATTGTTTTCGTTCAAATTAGATATCCAGATAGAAGGCAACCCTTTCCAGACATATTTGCTCGTTCAAAAGAAAACTAGTTGAACGCCGATCTTTTATTCAGCCGCGTCCCAAAACAAACGTCAAAGAAGACAGTGAGAGAAAAGAAACAAATGTGCTATTTTACTCAGTACCAACAACTTCATCATCTTGTAGAAATATAGACGGAGAAGTTGGTATAGCAAAATCTGAAGCTGAAAGAATTTTGAAAAGTATAAATCCCATTGACATAAATTTAAAATATTGCAACATTTGCAACACGGCGATGATGAGCGCCGAGTAACTCCTCATTTCGTCCAGTATGGCGAACGATTTCTAAGCAATATTGCAACCGCTGCGTCACATTTTATTCAATTAAATTCTGCATTTGCATCAATTTATAAGGATGATATTTCAGTTCAGTGTGGAGTAAATTTTATACCAAGATTTATTGTAATATGATACAGCATCGAGAATAGATCTCTCCGGATCTTCTAAAAATTACATCAACTAATAACTCCTTTTACAATACTGGAGTGAAAAATTGTCTTGAAAATAAAGTAAAATATTTTTATCATCTTCATTTCTAACTACGGTTCTGATTTACCGCCTAAGATTTTTCATTTCATTAAATTTTTTGACCGTGTATCTTACTGTACAGGGTGTCCCATTTTCGATATTTTTAGGGGGTATTGAAGTTATTATCAAAGATATAGTGTTGCGGATATCACTTTAGTTTCCTACTTTTTAACGAAACGAAAGATTCCAGTATCAAATTTGTCATGGCTCCCTTAGTTTTTAATCTACAAGATGATTTGGAAAAGCTTCGTTTTTTAGGCACATTTCGTATTTCCATTATGTGTAGAATTGTTTACGTAGATCAGTGGTACAGTTTTTAAACAAACATACGATTTTTTAAATATGACACCCTTTATAGTATTTTAGATGTTGATTAAGTATAAATTAGGTTTTCAAAAATATGTAATATGTTTATTTTATATTGAAAAACAAGGTCAGAATTCGAAATTTTCAATACTTTACTTTATTTGTAATTAATAAGAAACAAAAGGCAGATGTCCAAAACTTTACAGTTTTCTCAGATTGTTATTATTTATGAAATATTTTTGTTATGTAAGTGTTATTATTTTATTTTTTATGTATTTATAATGAAAGTTTATGCAATGAAAGTCCTCAAGACGCTTCAGAATTATATTTCAATAGGTAATGTATTTAAAGCGTTATCATTAGGATAACTTCTCATATCTGGAGATCGTTTTTGTTCATGTTAGGTATCCAGCAAGAAGGCAACCCTTTCCAGATATGTTTGCTCGTTTAAAGAGAAATCTAGTTGAACACGGATATTTTATTTAGCGGCGTCCGAAAACATACGTCAAAGAAGACAGGGAGAGAAAAGAAACAAATGTGTTATTTTACACTTCATCATCCTGGAGAAAAATAGAGGAAGAAGTTGGTATAGCAAAATATGACGGTGAAAGAATTTTGAAAAAGTATAATACCATCCGTATAAATTTAAAATAGTGCAACATTTACACCCCGGAGATGATGAACAATAATACGACCAGTAGCAATCTACGCCAGTGAAACATGGACCCTGACAGTCCACAATACGGAGCTGCTAAGAAGGTTTGAGAGAAAAATCCTGCGCATAATATATGGCCCATACCTAGACCTTGAAACAGGCCGTCGCAGAATGAGAAGCAACATAGAGCTTGCGCAAATATATCAAAGCCCTGACATCATTCAAGAAATAAAGTCCAGAAGACTACGATGGGCAGGACGTATACAAAGGAATCAAAACGATCGACTAATAAAACGGGTATGGGAGGAAGCACCACAAGGAAAAAGACCACTGGGAAGACCTAGGCTTAGATGGAGAGAAAACATCCACAAGGATTTAGCTATCCTTGAAGTTGACCAGCGAGAATCGAGGGAGCTGGCACAAGACTGTTCTAGGTGGGGGCAGATAGTCGAGGCAGCCAAGACCCACCCTGGGTTGTAGTGCTACGGAGTCAGTAGTCAGTCAGATGATGAGCGCCGAGTAACGTTTTGTTAATGATATTTAGAATAAATCCGCACCAACCAACCTTTTGGTAGATTGGTCATCTGGACTGAAAATGTTGTTTTTCAATTAAGGTAATTTTTGATCGTCACAACACGAAAGTGCGCTTCGGGTTTGTGTCTCGTATTTTATTTTGGGCCGACGCATAGCCTACAGAATGTATGAAGGGAATCTCACAGCACATAAATACCTAGAAATCGTTGAGGGAATTATTCCAGAATTATTTAAAAATGTTCCATTGGTCCATTTCAGTTCCATTTATCTTCAACAACACAGTGCCCCAAGCCACAACTCTGCGCTGTTAAGGCAATTTCTGGACAATAACTTTCCTTAATGGGCCAGTGAGATGGCCCCCATTATCTCCTGATCTTTCCGTTTTGGATTTTTTTGTCAGGTTTTATGCAAAATCAAGTATATAATGCAGTACATGAATCTATAGCGGAACTTCATCAGGCGATTGTTTTATCCTTCGAAACTCTTCATAATAGACTTTTGATTATTTTAAATGCATTTAGAAGAATAACAAAACTCTTGGTTGTTTTTACTTTCAGTGTTTTTTTTTTTGTTTTTGTTACTTACGTGTTATGAAATAATATGATTCTTGATTCTTTGCAATCAAATTTCAATATTCTGGTTTTATAATAACAATGTTGTTTAAAGTAAAAAATGTAATAACAATGTGTTTACAATTGAATATAAAGAAATATATTAAAATTAACTTTTAAAGTGTCTAATCTTTGGTATAATTATTATTGTCAAAATTCTGCATTTGTTTCTTTTAAATTAGCCATGGCTTACTGTTACAAATAAAGTAAATTATTGAAAATGTCGAATTCTGACCTTGTGTTTCAAAATAAGATAGAAACATTATATATTTTTGAAAGGCATAAATTATACTTGATCGATATCTAAAATAAGGTACAGGGTGTCCTGTTATGCCTGTCTGGCCGGCAGTGTGCTGCAGCCAGCAGTATACTTGTCGCTACTGTAATGCTTAGACAGTACAGCCAGCAACGCCAGCTATCCGCTGACCTTTTACCATATCCTTTCTTTACCTTTTAAACATCCCTCTGCCCTGACCCACTTACACTCAACTCCTACATAATTCCTTATGAGCCACTTTCTTTCAGCTTTCCGACTAGACCCGGCAACGAATAGATCCAGGGTTTCCCTCAACCAATCGTAGGAGGCGATATCTAAAATAAGGTACAGGGTGTCCTGTTATTATTATAAGTTTATTTAATATCTCAAAAACTATAAACTTTTTAGCAAAAAACTGACTGCGGTACTAAATTCTATATAAAAAACTCTGTAAAAATCAGTTTTTACCTTTGTGATAAATTAACGAATAACGAAAATACGAGATACCTAAAAAACGAAGATTTTTAAAATCACCCTGTAGACTAAAAACTAAGAGTCATGACAAATTTAACACCGGAATCTTTCGTTTTGTTAAAAGTGAAAACCGCAACATTCTATCTTTAATAATAACTCCAATACCCCGTAAAAGTATCGAAAATGGGACACCCCGTATATGAATTCCGAAAATAGAAATAAAATTGTTTCAAACATTATAAACTTCAATACATACATTGCCAAGAAAAAATATTAAAAATTGTCAGAAATTCTCTCTAATCATGGTATCATTTCTGGAGACAGTAATATTGTTAATTATGTAAATGAGTACTCCATTGACTTGCCAGCTCAGCTTCAGCATTCAAATGTATCTACTGTGTTTCTGAGTAATGTGTCCGAACAAGAACTATTAAAAATTATTCTTATTCTGAGAAATACAAAATCTAATGGAGCTGATAATATTACTTCTAAAATAATAAAAGAGTGGAAGGGTTGTTTTCTTGAGCTACTAACCTTTTAGGTTAATTTATCCATAAACAAATGTATATTTTCGAATGCGCTGACGATTGCCAAGGTTGTGGCGTACAAAAAGGGTGATATAAAGGAGATTTCAAACTATAGACATGTGTCTATAAATTGGCAACATGGTTTTCAGCAGGGGATATCTACTAAGACGGTAGTTATGAAATTTCTGGTGTATTTTTATAAATATTTGATTAGTAGGGAAAATGTATTGGTGTGTTTATGGATTTTAGTAAAGCTTTTGATTTGATGAATTACAGCTTATTGCAGTTAAAAATGTAGAATGAAGGTTTAAGAGGAAGGTTGAATGAGTGGTTATTACCTTATCTTAGTGACGGATCATAGTAGTTAATATGAACAGTTCAAATTCTAAGATTAAAAAAGTTATATGTGGATTATCTCAGAAATCAATTTTGAGTTCGTTGCTATTTTTGCTCTTCCTGAATGATCTGCCTGATATTATTGTTGATGGTAACCTATGATTGCAGATGATAATAGCTATCTTTTGGTAGACAGAGATTTTGATTCATTACATTAGAGAACACAGGTTTTGGTGAACACGTTTTCGAAATGGTTCAAGTTTAATAAATTGCTTTTGAATTCTAAGAAAATAGTTTTTATAAACTTTTTTTATATATATCTTAAAATGCGCCAAAAAAAAATACAAAGTTTATATTTAAGAGGATATTCAATTTGTTATTTATTAACAAGATCGATTACTTAATATTTTAGTTTAAGTTAGTTTTGTGTGACTCAAATTTCCTGTATCCGTTCTGTCATTAACAGTGATTTAATCTTTTTTAACTTCTATCATTTTCATAATCTGTAAATTTTGGTAGTTTATATCCTTGTTCTTAAGTGGTTTGGTTGTTCTTAAAAGTATGTTTTTGTCCTGTGTATGTTTATTTAGCGCTGTTGAAGCGTTTCTTGTATATTTACGAATATTTAATCTATTCTTAAGTAATGGGTTCGTCATGCCAATATAATTATTGGGGCAATTTATGCAAGGGATCGAATACATTACATTTCATTTATTTACGAGTGGAGTTGTACTTTTTAAATTATTGAATAGTTTATTTAGTTTTTTATGAGACTATGTGGCATACGATAAAATCGTACTTTTTTCAAATATGTTTTATTTTATCTGAGAGGTAATGCTTCATATTTTTTTGTTTATGTTCTATGTTTTTTGTTGCTAGGTTATTGTAAAATTTACATGTTCATTTATTAATTATCTTGGTGTTGGCCTTTTCCTTGAAATTTGTATTTATTAGTATCATTTTAACTTTTTATAGTATTCTTGGTCTGAATTCTGGAGATGATCAGCATGATCAGACTGATTATAACGCTATTTTTTTTTAGTTTTTGAGTGATTTGAAAAACAATTTAGATATCTACCTGACCAAATTGGTTTTATACACCATTCAGTCAATTTTCAAAAGCTGAAAAAAAATTCATTGAAAACTATTATTTGAAAATTTTCTTCGATTTATGTTAACTTTGCAAACATGAGTTAAAAACAGTATGATTTTGCATTTGGCACTTATTTTACCCAAAAACAACTTAATTTACTTTAATGTCTAAATTATATAATGAATTTTTTATGACAAATTGACTAGATTATCTGTAAAATACCTAAAAAATGAATTTTACCACTTTACACAAGTATTAACCTACTGTGAATCTGCAAAATGCTAAAAAATCTTTTTAATATTACCTGTCATCCCACTTCCAAGAGCTGCTTAATTCACTCCAGGCACTCATACTTCTGTTTCGTCTTACGATCAGGGAACCTCGAACGCAGCTCTCAACATCCTCCCCCATTTCTGCTGGAAAATTCACTCGTGCTTTTCCGATTTGTGGCGATGGAGTCCCTTCACTGTTCGGCAACATCGCGTAGCCCCACGTGGGCCCACCGGACCCAAACGTCTTTGGAGTTTCCATGCCGTAAGTCTTTGGAGCCACGGTAGCGGCTAAAAAAATAAACAAAAGTGGAATTAAGGTTTTTTTATTACTTTTGGCAAAATAGTAAAGATAAATGTGACTTTTTTTCTACTTATTTACATACAGGGTGTCTCACAACGAAATGTAACGATCGATTTCTCGGAAAATTTTTCCCAATAAACTAAAAACAGCAATTATTTCTCCCATATTTAAAGATGGTAAACAAACAAATGTTGAAAATTATAGACCAATTAGTATACTTAATTCACTTGCTAAGATATTTGAGATGATCCTTTTAGATGACATTGTGACCAACATCACTCATAAAATAGTAGAACAACAACATGGATTTGTAAGTGGAAAGTCCACAGTAACAAATTTATGTGTGTTTACAAATCATGCCTCGGAGGCTATTGATGGCGGGAAGCAGTTGGATACAGTGTATATTGATTGTGCAAAGGCATTTGATAAGGTGGACCATCGGGTATTGCTGACTAAGCTTGTCGAGTTTGGCTTTTCTAGGAATGCTTACCTCTTCATGAAAAGTTATCTTTCGTGTAGGCCGCACATGGTGAAAGTGGGAGGGTCATTTTCTCAGGCTTTTATGGCAACATCTGGTGTACCGCAGGGTAGCAACCTAGGCCCACTGTTATTTTTAATGTTTATAAATGATTTACCTAATAGTGTTAAACATTCTGATGGTCTCTTATTTGCGGACGACTTTAAAATATTTAAGAAAGTAACAAACAGTAATGATTGTAGTGCACTGCAAGCAGACTTAAATTCAGTAACAGAATGGTTTCAATTAAATAAAATGTTTTTAAATACTAATAAATGCTTCTTTATGTCTTATACAAATAAAATAAATCCTATTAATTTTAATTATTTTATGGATGGAGCAAAACTACAAAAAAAAGACTGAATGTAGGGATTTGGGGGTGCACTTCCAGTCTAATTTGAAATTTAATACCCACTACCGCAATATTATTAATAAGGCTTTTAGGGTGCTTGGTTTTGTGATTAGAAATACAAGTCAGTTTAAGAACCATAATATAATAATAAAATTGTATAATGCACTTGTTCGTCCTCATCTAGAATATGCATCTAATATATGGTCTCCTAGTGCAAATGTGCATTGTGATGCTATTGAGCGTGTTCAAAAAATGTTTTTGAGATATTTATATGTTAGGAAAAATAACTTATATCCATATCTGATCTCTTATAGCAGTATGTTAAAAAGCTTTAAATTTCAAACTCTTCAGAAAAGAAGGCAAATTCAAGCTGTGATATTTGTTTATTGTATTATCAATAATATAAAATTTAACAATTGTTCTTTGATTAATTATATACCTCTTCATGTACCAAAAATAGGATTAAGGATACAAAAGGAAAAATTCTTTCATGTCTCCATTGGTAGTCATTCTCCAATGAATTTAATGTTAACTGAGTGCAACATACTATATAAGAATAATGATATTGACTTTTTTAATTGTACCAAGAAATTGCTATTGCAACTTATGCAGTGATCTTTAGGTTTATTCAGGTTCTTGTCTGTGCTGTCTTTGTTCTGTGTTAGTTAAGTCTGTAAAATTTCTCTTACTTATAATTACCTTGTAGCATGTTATGTTTAGGTGTTTGTAAGAGTATCAATAAATAAATAAATAAATAAATAAATAAATAAAATGGACTTTGAAAATTTGGCTCTTTACTAAAATCGATGGGAGCAGTTTCGCTAAAATATTTTTAAGATGGTGGTACATCCGGTTATACCGGAAGCTGATAACTTCTAGCATATTTTAAATTAAAAAAAACCCTATATGTTACTTCGTTTTTAGATTTTACGCAAAATTATAGACATATTTCAAATAATGTCCTATACCTAAATATAACTGTTTTTAATGTTTTTAAATTTTATGTCAATAACGACGTTTGCAGGCCGAACCATAACTGCCAATTTCTCCTATATAAAAGCCTTTATTACTTAATTGGGGTTGGTTTCCTTCTTAAATCTGGAGAACTTTGGAACGCGTCCCTCACCCTTGCTATACCTTACTCTATCGTTGTCACTGGATTACAATTAACGATGTATTTATCGTTCCCCATATAAATCAATCTAAGACAGTCAAACCAGGAGAACGAGGAAGTCACAGAAAAGGTTCAATGCTGGCAATCTTCTTGTCACAAAATGTTGGTTGCAAGAAGTTAGTAACTGGAATGGTTCTGTGTGGTGGAGCGCCATCGTGTTGTTAAAAAATTTGAGTGTGTTACACCAGAGGTAAATTGCTTAAAAACTGATCATCTATCTCTTTTGAATATTAATATATCTTTTTCCTACACAATTTAGCACAAAATTTAAAATGGGAACCTAATTTGCTTAATATTATTAATGAATTTCCATTTAAGATTTCTTTATAAAAATGTAGCTTTATTATTCCATAATTTCTTACAGCATAAAATATGTTAAATTGCCAGGTTTCTTGAAAATTCCGCAATCTTACTACAATCTTACTACAAAAATGGGAATTGTATCAGTTAAAAAGTTCATTTTTCGTAAATTTTGCTTCATCAGTCCAAATTATGAATGAAATCGAAGGTCTTCTTGTGTCATCGTTAATATAAATTCGCAAAATTGCATTAATTCCGGCAAATCAGTATCTTTTAGGTTTGGAACCAAAGATATTAAATAAGGGTGGAAGTGGTATTTTAACAGAACTCTATGTATTGAGCTCTTCGAGATTGCTGTTTGTGGAGCCACTTGTCTTAATGATGTCATAAGATATACCGCAAAATATCCCAGAATTGCAATTTTGACATTTTCATCAATGACAGTAGGTTTTCTTTTAATGCATTTTTGCCTAAACATTTTAAAATTTTTCAATATCCGTTTAACACTGTTCTGTGACAGTTTCTGTTTATCTAGATATTCATCATTCTGGCATGTTCTTGATAAAACTTTGTCACATTTCTCATAGATGATAAACAAATTTAAATAATCTTCGTGGGTATGACCTAATTGCCCCGGCATGACTTTTATTAATAATTGTCAAATGGCAAAAAATATTGACACTTTTGTAGTGCTCTATTGTTTGCTTTCATCGCGTTTCGACGTCGTGGTCAACAAAACCGATGGCGGCAGTTTTTCATGAGGCACACCGTGTTTTTTACAGAAACGATTCCGAAATAGTACATATATCATAATTGTATTGAGTTTGCCGATACTTGGTGGAACTCAATATCATAAAAGATAACGTAGTAAAACTAGATTTTCACTTAAATTCCACTTTAATTGAAACTTGAATAGCATTCAACATGTTTCGCTACACGGTAGCTTTATCAAGAATGAATACAATTTCTTATGTCTAGGTAAGGTAAACCATTTTTGGATTTTCCCATAATAAACAGGTAATTGAAATAGGTCATTAAAATAGGTTCAATAAAGGGGAATTGTTCAGGTCTAATTGACAATTTAATAAAGTACCAGTGTTTTTAAATTTATTTATTTCTAGGGATTCCAATAAATTTAATTTAGTGCCTTTATTTTCTGTATATAAAATATGAAAATTTTCATCAAAATTTTGATTAGATTCTCTTAAGTGGGTTAAATAATGAGAATCTGTTTTTTCTTTAATAAAACTACTAAAGTTTTCATTGTTTATAAGAAATACACTTCAAAAAAAAATTACAGGCCCGATTGATTTAAACAGTGTTCCAAATAGAAGTAAGATAAATACCTAGTAATCATTTT
The DNA here is from genome assembly GCA_034092305.1 of Diaprepes abbreviatus. NCBI lineage: Eukaryota > Metazoa > Arthropoda > Insecta > Coleoptera > Curculionidae > Diaprepes > Diaprepes abbreviatus. The sequence continues at coordinate 5,972,776 of JASJET010000009.1, forward strand.
CACTTCATTAAAACTTTTATAAAAGGTATTTATATTAAAAATAAATTTATCATAGATAAAAGCAATCAACAAAAGCTTTCGAACGAGAGCAGAAATATTTATATTTTAAGAAATCAATAGAGCTGTATCATACTAAAAGTTGGGGAAAGAGCGAGCAAAAATGTTTTATTAACCGACTTCTAAAAGAAGGAGGTTCTCAATTCGTCGAGTATGTATGCTTTTCATATGTATGTACACCGATTACGCCGGAACGGCGGCACCGATTTGAATGAAATATTTTTTGCGTTATGTTCAGGAAGTTGCTGCGGTGGTCCCATATTTTTTGGACGAAATTGGTGCAGTAATATCCAAGATAAGAGTACCTCGTTAACTTCCCAAGACGGTACAACGTACAAGGCCACTATATAGAGGTAACAAAGGAGATGGTATGTAGGGCTGTGAATTCATTGAAAAATAGGAGAGCAGCTGGACCAGAAAGAATACTTGCTGAACTGTTAAAGAAGAGTAGTGAAAAACTAACGTCCTTTCTTCAAGAATTATTTAACAGACTCATAAATAATGATAATCCTATCCCAACTATATGGAAAAAAGGCTGGATAACACCACAAAAAAGGAAGACGCGACGAATGCTCAAACTATGGATGTATAACTGCAACCAGCACAATGAGTAGAGTATACGGAAAACTGCTTAGAAACATCGTAGAAACAGAATATGGCCCCCAAGAAATTGAAGAACAAGCAGGTTTTAGAGCTGGCCGATCGTGCGTAGATCATATATTTAGTTTAACCCAACTTAATGAAAAGAAGGTGGCAAGAAATAGAAAGGTTCATATGCTTTTTGTTGATCTCACAAAAGCATATGATACGGTGCCAATCCAAAAATTATGGCACGTGATGGAGAAGTCTGCAATTGACAATACAGCGATCCAAGCCATCAAACAGCTATACGACCAAGCATTCTCCAGAATTAAGATCGGCAATAACTTATCAGAAAGCTTTCATGTGACCAAAGGCCTTCGCCGGGGATGTCACCAACTCTCTTTAAAATCTACCTCAATGAAGCTTTAAAGAATTGGAGAAGATCATGCAGTAGAATGAGAATAGAATTAAATAATGACACCCATTTATATACGCTTTATTTTGCAGATGACCAAGTGGTAGTGAGCCAAGATAAAGAAGACCTCGAATTTATGACGAGGAAACTATTTAAAGAATACGCAGAATGGGGATTAACCGTCAACTGCAGTAAAACTAAATATATGTGTATCGGTGGAGAAGAAACAGATTTGGAAGTGGATGACAATATCATAGTAAAATCTTGTTCTGATTATACCTACCTTGGAACAGAGATCAATCAAAGTGGACGAACTGAAGAAGAAATCTTGGAGCGAATAACTAAAGGGCAAAAAGCTATCGGATGCCTAAACTCACTACTATGGTCAACAAACATCTCCAAGCAAAGAAAACATCTTTTATACAATGCAATATTTAAAAGCGTTGTATTGTATGGATGTGAAACATGGCAGATAAATAAAACTTTAGAACGTAAACTGCTGGCTCTTGAAATGGACTTTTGGCAAAGATCTGCCGGAAACCAACGAGGGAATTAGAGAGATTATGGGCGTAAAGAAAGCTATTCTCGATGAAATCGAACAACGTCAGCTGATGTGGTATGGACATGTGGAGAGAATGACGGACGAACGTCTACCAAAAATAAAAAGAAGAAGACCAAAAGTTACCTGGATTAAGGGCATTAACCGAGCCATGTCCGAAAAAACTTACTGCCAGGGGATTGGGAAGACCGAAAACAATGGAGACTGGGAACGGGAAGGCGTAGAACGCTATGAAACCGGATATATATACATATATATATATATATATATATATATATATATATATATATATATATATATATATATATATATTCAAGATGTCGCTGACAATATGGCGGCCAAAGAAAAAAATTTTCTTTGATTTTCGCCAAAATTGGTGTGGGAGAATTTTTGGGGGCGTACACAACGAATCTGAAATTATTTTTAAAAAATTCAATATGGCGAATCCAATATGACGGACAAAAAAATCAATTTTGTCCAATTTTTTCAAAATTGGTACAGGGCAGTTTTCGGGGTCGCACATAACGAAACTGAAATTTATTTTTTTAAATTCAATTTGGCGGATCCAAGATGGCGGATTAAAGATTCTACATCTCCAGATTTTGTCTAAAATCAGTATTGGGGTATTTTTGTTAGTGTTAATTATAAATTTAAAATATTTTTTGAAAAACTCAATCTGACAGATTCAGTCTTAAAAATTTTACATTTTTCGATTTCCCCCCAAACTGATTTAGGGGATTCTTGAGGGAGTAAATTATGAATTTAAAAGTATTTTTTCAGGATTCAATATGACAAATCCAAAATTGTGGACTAAAAATTTTACATTTTTCAATTTTGTTCAAGGGATTGAATCGTTTTTGAGGATATAAATAACGAATATAAGTCTAGAAATTTTAAATTTCCGGATTTCATCCAAAATTGGTACTAGAGGGCTTTGAAGGGTTTAGATTTAGATTAGATTGAGACTTAAAATAATTATTTTGAAATTCAATATAGCGGATGCAATATGGTGGGTTGAAAATTTTACCTTATTCGCATTTTTTTCGGGGTCGTGTATTATAAATATGAAGTTAATTTTTTACAACTATTAGATTGATAAGATGCAATATGAGGGACAGAAAATTTTACATATTCCGTTTTTGTCTAAAATTGATATTGTGGGGTTCTTGAGACGTATACAAACTCAATATGCAGTATAAAATATATCGAGCTAAGAAATTTACATCACAAATTCTTTAAATATTGAAAATTATATTGTGTTGTTCTTGAGGCGTATACAAACTCAATATGCAGTATAAAATATATCGAGCTAAGAAATTTACATCTCAGGTTCTTAGAATATCGATATTGGAAGGTTTTGGGACCTATATTAGCACTCTAAAATTAATTTGAAATTTACGATAGTAGATTTACCATTTTAGTGGTTTCTTTTTAAGGTCGTTTACAACTTTGGATAAAATGGGTACTTTTTTGCCACCTTGGAGTCATTGCGAGGTACATTAATTTCGATTAGTACTTAGTTCAAATAACTTATGGATATCATAATGAATTCTAAAACTAAAAATAGAAAAATAAAATTAAAAAAAAATTGAACCGACTTCTAAAAGTGCGCTAAAAACTGAAAAATAACTATAAATTTTTATATGAAATTGAACTTTTTGAAGTCGCCGCCAAATTATTTGTAAATGAAAGTATTTTTAATCTGTTTATGCGAATTACATTTTGTCAGGTATTAATTTAGCACCGACTTCAAAAAGTTTAATTTCATATAAAAATTTATAGTTATTTTTCACTTTTTAGCGCACTTTTATAAGTCGGTTCAATTTCTCTATTAAAATTTTATTTGTAAATCACATTCGTATTTGAAATGGACTATTATTTAAATTAATTAACACATTCGTTAAGGGGTCAAAGTATTTTTGGCCTAAATGTAAGATATATTTTGAAGATTTGTTATCAATTTTTTCTTTGTAAAATATTGAGTGATATTAATATAACAAACGTTCTGTCATATTTTTAAAATCACAATTAACGATGACTATCATTTCAACAAGTAGGTTCATGGGAAATGAAAATACAAAGAGGATTCATTTTATTTAGTATATACGATTTAGTTATTTTCGATCAATGGGTTTTCCAAAATTTTAAGTTAGATCAAATTGATGAGGTCAGAAAACAAGTTTATTCTTCTAGGAGACACTCGGTAGCTTTTTAGTAATAGAAAAAGGGAAAAATTTGAATATTCTTTGATCATTACAAGATTTCTGTATTTAGAAAAACTCTATAAAATCCATTCGAGTTTTTGAAAAATGGCCGTCACTAGTTGGTAAAATATTGTTAGTTGATCCTACCTACCTATTCCGAACATTTAAACAAGGAAGATTAATTTGCGAGCGTATAATTTTGTTAATTTCCATCGGTTGAACTTAAAAACTTAAAAAGTTTTAAAGATGTTGTACTTCAAAAAAATGTAAAAGTAATATTTTGGAAAATTGCGACAGGAGGTGACTCCTTGAAATTACAAAATTTAATTAATTTTTCACTTATAAGAAAACCATTTCCACAGATTACGATCTGCCATGTATCATTTTTTAAATTAAGATTTTTGGTGGAAAAGTAGAAATGTCTTTACCCAAAACTGTATATTTTTATGTTTTTTTTTATGATAAAAAAAGTCGGTTGTGTGAAACAAGATTACAAAAAGGCATCCATCAAAATAAAAAGACCTGTTTTTACGCTTTATTACTTCGTAGGAAAATGTAATTTGAAGAAGGAATGTGTAAAAAAATATTTACTTTATGCTGATTTACTTTTCATTAACTACGCCTTAAGACATCTAGTCTTGCATAAGTTGCATCAGTAATAAATAATTTTCAATTAAATATATATATATATATATATATATATATATATATATATATATATATATATATATATATATATATGAAGTAAAATGCGAACAGTAAATGCAAACTTCTCTTCATCATATCCTTTTTGTGTTAGAGGTTGCACAGTTAGAATAAATTGGTATAAAACGCAATTCATCCTATTCCACCACCATCGAGATGATGGCCTACCTGTACCACCATACCGAGAAGAAAGTCAAAACTTACCCTCCCCGCCACAGTGATACAGCAGAGATACATGTTTCGTCTCTGGTAGACTCATCAGGGTCAGGGCTGTGCAAAGGACAGATCGGAAGGAAGCATGCAAATACTGAACGCGGCTTCTTCGACCTCCCGCCGGATGGCGTATATATGTTTATGCGGATTTTACGGATTCCTCCGTATGAGATGCAATAGCAGTGGATATATCCACATTATGCCGTTGTAGTACTGAAATCACATTCAGTAAACGTACAACAATATGCAGCTCCGCGTATGAATTCATGTGCGGAGCTGCATATAGTTGTACGTTTGCTGAATGTGATTTCAGTACTACAACGGCATAATGTGGATATATCCACTGCTATTGCATCTCACACGGAGGAATCCGTGAAATCCGCATAAACATATATATATATATATATATATATATATATATATATATATATATATATATATATATATATATATATATATAATATTAATCCGGGAAAACTAGTAGACGCTGCAAAAGTCGCATATGATCTTATATACTACTTGATTTTCCAGATGAATTTTATCCTTCAATCTGTTGTCTTGTATGAATAAAATTGTAGTGATTTCTCTATTATCGGTGGATATTTTTATTTCTTGCGTAGGTTTTTATTGCAATTTTATTGCTTTATTTAACTGTTATAGCTTTTTTCTTTTCTTTGGCGTGTTTATAATTTTGAATCTTTACTGGATCGAAGACAGTTATACACAGTATAATTAAAATTTAATCGCCGGATTCACTAACATGGCTTAATTTTAAAACCATTCTAAATTGGTAGCAAAGAGCTCAACTAACAAGAGCAACAATAAGCCAAGCAAATTTTAAACCCTAAGAATACAAGCATAAAAAAATGGTTTTCTTTTATTCTAGATCATCAATAATGGAGAATTTTATTTATTTTCGGGATATTACTATTTTTCTTACATATTTTAAGGCTTTATCGCCAGGCTCTTAACCTTAATATCGCTACTTAAGCGTTTATTTGTTGACATCTGTAATATAAATCATGACAATATCATAAGCAAATCAAAACTGACCGACTATAAGATTTAAATTTCAGGGCAACTAGATAGGGTTCAATTAATAAATCTTCTTAGTGAATCTGGCTGTTAATATCTGGACAGGTATTGTGAAAAATTGCAATCACACCATTTTTTTAAATTAAGGCCTCACTGAATACCGAATATCTATATTTTCACCAAAATGATCTGATTCTAGCTCAGGTTACTCTGTTTTCAGATAATTATGATCCTGATTTACCAAGTTTAACTTCATGGTTTGTTTCAGCAGGATAATGCTCTTCCACATTAAGCTGCTTATTTACAAAGTACCTAAATACAGTTTTCTCGGGGCGATAGATAGGTAGACGAGGAGCTATCCAGATTTCTCGATCTTAACCTGCTGTAGACATACTTAAGGAGTCCATTCGATGAGTAATTCGAGAAGTACACAAGTTGTAAAGGGTGTTTTTTTAGAAGTTTGGTTTTTAAATTGGCAACATTATTTCTAATGACTGCAAATTTTTCAGTTGACAGTTGATTTGTAGTCAGTACGTTTTGCCATTTTACCATGAATAGACTTACGCCAGAACAACGTTTGTAAATTATGCAAATTTATTTTGAGAATCATGGTTCGGTTAGCCAAACTTACCATGTGCTACATTCATTTTACGGTCGACATAATTGTTTGTCCGAGCAAGTTATGCGAATACACATCCACAAAAACGCCATATAGTGCGCACAGAAGAAGTTATTTGTATTGTGGAACGTAGTGTTGTGGAGGACCCGAATGAGTCGATTCGTCATCGTGCACAACAATTGGAGCTCTGCCCATCCACTTTGTGGAAAATTTTACGGAAAGCTCTTGGATCATGAGCTATGAAAAAGTTGAAACCGCGTGACCATCATATGCGCAGTACATTCGGTGAATGGGCCGAAAATAATATTCAGCTTGATCCTCTTTTTCAACGCAAAATTTTGTTCAGTGATGAGGCCCATTTTAGATTTTAGGGCTACGTTAATAAACAGAATTGCCGCATTTGGAGCGTAGAAAACCCAGAAGCATTTATTGAGACGCGTTTTCATCCATCAAATCACTGTTTGGTGTTGTTTATGGGCAGGTGGAATCATTGGCCCATATTTCTTGAAAGATGGTGCCGGCCAGAATGTTAACGTCATTGAAGAGCGCTATAGAGCCATTATTGCTGACTTCTTCATTCCTCAATTGAATGGTATTGATGTGACAGAGCTTTGATTTCAACAAGATGGTGCAACATGCTACACAGCGTGCAACATCATCAAGTAATAGCGGGAAACATTCAATGAGCGTATAATTTCGCGTAATGGACCTGTGAACTGGCCTCCACGATCGTGTGATCTCACACCTATGGATTACTTTCTTTGACGATATGTAAACTCACTAGCCTACGCCGATAAACTACAAAGGTTGGACCACTTGGAAATTGTTGAAGATTGGTTTAGGGCATATTTTATGAAAAATGTTTAGAATTTATTTTAGAATCTAAAAAAAATGTATTTTAATATTCAAATTTGAATTTACACATGTAACACTTTTCTGATCCACCCCATATATTTATTTTTCTACAAAAAATGCATTTCAGGAAACTAAAAGCGCGGATTGATGCGATTTTTCATCCAATAAGCTGTTTGCTATATAAAAGGCTGATTCGTTTCTTTATGACAGCCCTGTAAAATTTTGAGATGTGATTTTGTTGTAGAAGTTTCAAATTCCTTTTATATTATTTATGAGGAAATAATAGTTAATTTATTTCGATTTTTTTTTCATTGCAGATCAAAGCAGACAGATGTTGGTTTAGCCACGACGCAATGGGGATTTCATATTTTACTTTTAACTTGCAAGTAAGTACATTTATGTTGACAGAAAATAGACAGGGTTTATTAACAATATTGTATATTGATGAGGTATGGGTCAATTAAATCTGTAAACACGCACTTTCAGCAATGACTAAATAAAACAAAAGCGACATTATAAAATACGTATAACTCTAACCTAAAAAGGCATAAAATACATATTAAAGCTCTAGAATCTACAATTTGAAAAAAGAAACAGGAATAAAATATTTATTAATTTAAAAACAAAATTTCGATAGTATACATTTTTCTATTTCTAAAATATATTAAATATTTGACATAACTTATTGTCTATGACCCCGTTTATATCCATGACTTAAAGCAAGTTTGAGATAAAGTGGCTTTTAAAAACCACTTGAAACAAGTGAAATAAAAGCTCTGGAAAGCACTTTGAATAACTTAAGTCAGATCCAAAATAAAAAAGGGGTTGACTTTACTAACGCGACTTGAAAATGCGATAAAGACGATTCAAGCTCGATTTTAATTGCGAATGTCAGATCGGTGATCGTTGGGAGATATGATTTTAGCATTTCGTAGGTTTTGGGTTAAGATTAAAAACAAAATGTTGCTCAAAATTTTTTTCGTTTTTGACATTAAAAAAATAAAACATCAGAATTAATTTAAACTTATTTAACTGCTGTTAAATTATAGAGTAGTTTTCGAATTTTTACTTATGAAAACAATCATCCTTAAATACGCACCACCGCTTCTTCCCAATCATTTAGATTCAAACTGAAATTTTCAGTCACTCGCTAGGGCATCGCTCTTGGAATCGCATGCATTTCGTCTGTGATTCTTTGCTTTAGAACATTTAAGTTGGGTGGTTATGATACGAAAATCTTACTTCTTAAGGAGCCCCATAGAAAAATATCACCGGGTGTTAAATCTGGACTCTGCGGTGGCCAGTTGATGTCCCCTCGGAGGCATATCATTCTTTCAGGGAATAAATCATGAAGAGCTGCTAAAGAATCATTTGTAATATAGAAAGTTGCTCCATCTTGTTGAAAAAATGTATTCCGGTTGTAACCAATCTGGTTTGCATTTCTGGGGCCAAAAAAGTCCAGATCATATGGAAATAACGATCGGAATTAACAGTGTAACCACGGTTACTCTCAAAAAAATAGGGACCGATTATTCCTTACCTTGATATGACAGCCTAAACGACAAACTTAGGCGAATGTAGGGGTTTCTGATACAGTTCCAGTGGAATGCCAGGAGCCCAATATCTGCAATTTTGTTTGTTCACGTGGCCGTGCGATTCATCAAAGAACCATATGTTATTGAAACTCTTGACCAATGACAAATTTGTAGGGAATGCAAATCTTTGCGAATAATGCGATGGATCTTCAATTTTAAAAAATTTATTATAGGTTCGTATTTTAGGCTTCCCAATATCAATATTGAAAGAAATATAGACATGTAAATTTTTTAGTCCTACATATTTTATTCAGCATATTGGATTTGAAGATATTAATTTATAATTCGTAATATACGCCCCAAGAGTCCACCAATATCAATTTTGAACAAAATTGAAAAAATATAATATTTTAAGTCCCCCCATAATATATTTGCGGTATTTAATTTAAAAAATATACTTTATATTTGCGATTTATGCCCTTTACAACACCATAATACCAATTCTGAAAAAATGCCAATAAAATAAAATTTTTAACCCAACATATTGGAATTATCCAATTGAATTTCAAAAAAAAATTATAAATTCTTAATTCAGTCTTAATCTATACCTTCGAAAACCCTTGAATACCAATTTTGGGCATAATCGAGAACTGTAAAATAATTTTACATTCATTATTTACACCCTCAAAAACTTATCAGTACCAATATTGAACAAAGTCAAGATATATAAAATTTTTAGTCCGCCAGATTGAATTCGCCGTATTGAATTTTTTAAAAATAATTGTAAATTCGTAATTTCCGCCCCCAAAAAAACCCAATAACAACTTTTGAGAAAATCAATAGACGTAAAATTTTTAGTCCGCTATATTGAGTTTTTTAAAAATAATTTTAAATGCGTTATGTGAAATCCCAAAAATTCCCCCATATCAATTTTGCAGAAAACCAAATAAAATTAAATTTTTTTTTATCCGCCATATTATAAGCGCCATCTTGGATTTAACTGAACCAATTTATGCCAAAACAAAATGAAACCATCGCAGCAATTTCCTATACATAACCCAAAAAAAAATATTTCAGAACAGTGCCACAGTTGCGAGGTAATTGGCGTACATACGCGTTTTGAAAGACATTTTTTTGCTTTATATTCAGGAAGTTGCTGCGCTGGCTCATCTCGTTACTCGCTAGGAACTCAAACGTGGATGTTTTTAATCAATACGTAATGTTATAAATGTATTACTATAGCTAACTGCTAATATTATATGTCCTTCGGCATGTATTCAACAGGAATAATTCCTGCTGACACCAAATTCCTTTCGGTTAATGATTACGTTATAGCCTTTTCGGAGGCGAATAACCTTTACGAATCCATTGCATCGACTCTAATTATGATTATTTGTTAAAAATTTGACATTATTACTATGCTCCAATTTCTCAAAACACATTTTTTTGTTGCAAAACAATCCATAAAACACAACATAATTAACGAATTTAAATCAGATTTGACACAAGTCGAAAAGAATACCAACACACAGTCAGTTATTTCTATCATGGCTAGGTAGATATTTTTTCTAATATCCCTCGTAAGATTGATTTGACATTTGTTGGCCACTGACCTGCAACAACAAACGACTTGTTTGCCGTTGAAACTTCCCATTGCTCGATATAGCTTCCTCACTAAAAGAGCCTGACGATAAAAAGAAAAATAAAATTTAATCATTGTTCCGAACTTAATTCGATTCGCCTTTTTGTTACACAAAAAAAAATGTAGAGATAATGTTTTAAGGAAAGCATGAATTTTTTACGTTTTATGTTAAAAGACATGTTTTTTGTTAAGAAACATTCTTTATGAATTAAACACTTTTGTAAAACATGTCATCAGAAAGTAATAATTTCCATAAATAATGTTTACATACCTTCGGAACTGCTGCTGGAACTAGAAGAAATTTTGCTCACTCACTTACACTGGCTTAGTTAACACACTTTTTATTTATTTTTACAGTTTAACATTGAATTATGTTGTTTTATTAATGTCACTGAGCACAATTTAGTCACAAAATCTTTAAAAATTATGATCAGATAAAACGGTGACTGTAAAATCAAAGCAAAAACAAGCTATTTAATATATATATATATATATATATATATATATATATATATATATATATATATATATATATATATATATATGAAATACTTTTAATTGCGGTGCGTTTAATGCTAGCATGCACTCAGGATATAAAAATAAAGTGTTAAATATCTTTGGATTAGAGGACAGATTTTTAATTCAACTCAGATCAGTTCTTGCGGCTTTAGAAATAGTTTTCTAAAACTAGAATTGGAATCTTCTTGTTAATATTTATTGGACAAAAATTTAATTCAAAAATATATTTTTAAAATACATAATTTTTATGCACTATTCACACAAGCTGATCGAGGTAAAATTTGAAAGATATTTTATCCAAAAAACAACATAAAGCCATGGCTGCTCATAGGGTAGCCAAAACGTCGTAATGTTCAACAAAAAATAATAAAAACAATGAAAATGTTTTGCAAACTAACTAAATATATTATACAATATATACACTATGTAAATATGTTACCCCTGTGCAGCATATTGTAGCCCAAACAGTTCGGAAGATACGTTTGCGGTGTTATGCCATATACATAAAATAGAGTTGAAACAGGTCTCTGCAAGATTTACCAGAATTTCGGCCTATAAGGCAAATTCATGCTTTAAAATTATAAAATTATGTTCTTAATCAATAGGGTAGATAGATGTTAATTAGTTTTCAGGGGAAAAGGGTTGGAAAACCCCTTTGATCTTAGTAATACGGTCAGAAATTGGTTAAATTTTAATTGGCATTTGGTTGAACAATGTTTATGGAAAATAATCCCCGATATGTTGAGAAATCTTGTGAATAGAGACTGCGTGTACTAGTACACATGGACAAATTGAACGTATTATTTCATCCTATCCCAATAGCTGTAGAGTGGTAGCTTGGGGTGAGAGAGGACACCGCAGACTTCGTCCAGTGCCACACTGTACTTAATAAAATATTAATTAGTTTATTTAAAGCAAAATAAAAATTATTAAGATATTTAATTGGCCGAAAACTGTAAGTAATTTAATTCAGAGAGAAGTGGTTTTATTTACTGAAATATGAAATTATGATACTAGTTTTCGGATGAAAATGTGTACAGTTGAAGTATTAAAATTTATAGCCTGTATTTAGTTATTAGATATATAGTTGCGTTTGTTAAATGTTATTTATTTGTTTGTTTATTTATGAACAAAGTTAGTTTTTTAAAGAACTATTTTAGTACCGAAAAATTTAGAGTAAAAGAAAGTGGAGAAAAATCTTGCTGACGCAAATTTAATAAAAATGAAAAAGGAATAGACCAATTTGTTCCTATATTGGATAAAATAAAGAGTCTTAAAATAACTAAGGTTAATATGTATAACATGTTTGGGTTTCCCATGCTTCGTAAGAAATATAAAGCACAGCAAATTCTTCATTCCTTTACTATAGGTAAGGGAATTGTTGTTTTAGATGTTGAATAGTGATTCTATATTTTGATTCCCTTATCTAAACGAGCCGCTACTGTTAAAAGGAGATGAATTTTTATATCCTAGAAGCATGTAAGTGGTGGATACCCCTTAAATCCCCCATAGCAGATGATATGATGACAAGCTACATACTAAGACAGAAAAACTACAAATAAAAATACTATAAAAAGCAACTGAAAAAATGAATACTCCATGGAAAATAGAACCTGTGATTTTATTATTGGGCATTCTAAATATCGCTGTTAACATTGCTAACCAAATGGCTGACCAAAAATGGTCACATTTTTCGGTTTTTCCAGTTTATCTCGAAATTTAAAAACTGTCTGAAAAAAAGTTTCAAACAAAAGTTGTAGACAATTGACTTACCTATCGATTTATTATAGATGGCACCACTAGTTATAGGGAAATTAATTATTTTTCACAAAAAATTGTCTTTTCCTTTGTTTAAAATAAAACTAGATTTATTTACAAAGTGTTGTCTCGAAATTCACGATATACAGTGTGACCAATAAAGTCCGCATCATATGGGATTTTTTTTTATTAATAGCTTTATTCAAAATTTGACTTTGGCATCAATTTCTGCTTCGATCGAGATGAAAATTAATCAGAAAAATAATAGTCACGTGATAAGCATTATCTGTCAAACTTAAATTTTTTTCAAAAAAATTGCAAAAGTGGGGTTATATCTCAAAATATCGAATAAAGTTATTAAAAAAATTTTTAGTCCATATGCAAAATTTCAGCTGTATAAGATAATTTAAATTTTTTGCCCATTTTTTGTAAATTGCACCACTGTTGCAAAATAAGACCCAACGTAACCTACAGAAAACTTCTTAGTTTTGAGATTGCTTCATTCCGGACATATTTTGTTTAAAGTAGCGCTATATTAAATGTGTGTTTTTCTACAAAATTAAAATAAGGCTATTAAAATTTGGTCACATGTTATGCAAAGTTTATTTGTTTTTGACCCTGTATAAGGTAACTTCATAGAATAACAATTTTTGAAAACGTAGTTTGTGTCTAAAGGTAATACACATTAATACTAAGAAAATAGTTTAATTGAAAAGACTCAAATTTTCTAATAAAAAAAAAATAATATGAAAATTAAAGGGATTTAAAACTTATTTTCCACCTAATGCAGACTTACTGATGACACTGTGTACTTGTTTGTCTTAATTATAATGTGTATTACTTAACAGTGGGGCAGTTTACAAAAAAGGGGCAAAAAAATAAAATTATCTTATACAGCTGAAATTTTGCATATGGATTAAAATTTTTTTCTAATAACTTTTTTTGATATTTTGAAATATCCCACTTTTGAAATTTTTTGTAAAAATATATAAATTGACAGATAATGCTTATCACGTGTCTACTATTTTATGGTCAATTTGCATTTCGATCGAAACAGAAATCGATGCTAAAGTCAAATTTCGTACAAGACTATTGAAGAAAAGTCCCATATGATTCGTACTTTACTGGTCACACTATATATATATATATATATATATATATATATATATATATATATATATATATATATATATATATATATTATTAAAAATAAACAAATTCACGGTCTATATATTTGAAAAAGTTGTTTTATTCTCCTTACGATCGTTAAGAAAGGGGACAGACAGTATATTCTCTGCGAATTCCACTCTGGTTCACTCTCCATACTAGTTTCGACCACGTAATGGTCTCATCAGTGGAGCTGTAACGAACCGAGAGTAAAATGCACAGAAAACAAATGTCTACTTAAAATCCCCATATCGTAAAGTATCGGCAGGATATTACCTGCAGAAACGGTCGTAAGGAGAATAAAACAACTTTTTCAAATATATAGACCGTGAATTTGTTTATTTTTAATAAATTTCCTACCGCTCCGGGGTATATTCAGATGTTCATTTGTACTGTTTAAGATAGCAGTCCGGCATCAAGTTCTGCAGGTAATATCCTGCCGATACTTTACGATATGGGGATTTTAAGTAGACATTTGTTTTCTGTGCATTTTACTCTCGGTTCGTTACAGCTCCACTGATGAGACCATTAGGTGGTCGAAACTAGTATGGAGAGTGAACCAGAGTGGAATTCGCAGAGAATATACTGTCTGTCCCCTTTCTTAACGGTCGTAAGGAGAATAAAACAACTTTCTCATATATATATATATATATATATATATATATATATATATATATATATATATATATATATATATATATATATATATATATATATATATCAACAAATAAATGCAAATATATAGATATTAGGGATGCAGATCTAGAAATAAAGCTTTGAAATTAGTAAGAAAGATAGTTCTTTCGATAATGAAGAACATTTTTCCCTTTTGCTAGTTTGATAATAAATTAAAATGATTTTTTTACGTTTGTATTTTTAAGATTAAAAATTTGGATGACTTGTTAATGCACTTGTCAGTTCAAACCGTCTACTGTCAATTTAAACTGGTTTTAAAATTTGACCATGTAAGTGAATTAGGAGGTAGAAGTTTAAATATAAAAATTCAACTATCTACAGTCGCTACTGAAGGTGTTACCGGAAATGGAATAAAAAAGTCTTCAGATGCAGCCAATTCAGAAGTTTATAGGAAACTGGAATTGGTGGTTATCGAAAATCGTATTTTAAAAATGAAAATGTCTACTACCTGTACTTAAAAAATGAAGTATATAAATTATAAATCAATAAAGTTTCAGCAAGGTCGTTTCCAAAATTTTCACTCCCGAACACAAACTACTTAAAATTTACAAATGAAAGTTTTCATAAAAACAACTCGTCATATTCATTGCTCACGTTTTAACAACAAACTACTGGCTTAAAGCAGGAACATATTTTTATTACGATACGTTAGATGACCTTTATCATACTGGGGTAAATTACGTTTTTCACTTTATCCTGCTATTTTAAATTGCCTTAAATTATCCTACATTTTCACATAATTGTAGCTAATAACACTGGCTACAGGGACCAAAAGGCACAAATACAATTTGGGAAAGAATAACAGCAAGCAAAAAGGGGAATAATTTGTTTGTTAAAGTCACTCCATGTCTGTTTTTATATCATGAATTAAGAGCTCATCATGAAAAAGTTTATGAAATTAAATTTACCTTATTTAATAAAAAAAAAAATTCATAAAAACACTTTATCTTCTCAAATAACACAAAATTGATGATACAAGATACTCTGATTGGGAACTGCCACTGTAAATTTCGCTCCAAGCTGCTTTGTTTACCTTAGCATACAACAGCGTATTCAAGATAAGCGAAATTGTGCCCTATATCCTTCGTACGGGTATGACAAGTAAATATTTTGTGGAATTTAATAACTAAACTGACATATGACTAGACTTAACGGACGTACAAAATTACCCAACTGTGTCCGGATTAACAATACATCCGGGAACGTCGGACCGGATGTTTCTTAACCTTCAATAATATATTAGTTTGCTAAATTCACCAACATAGAATAAGCTAAAAGATAATTTTACAGAAATCTTGCAATAATAATATTTTGTAACAGAATAGTTAAATATATATAAGCTGCTCAACACCTGTAGGTTTTCTGTACTCAGTTAGCAGGACGAATAGTAAAAAATCTGCAGCAGAAAGTCGAGATACTCCTGACAAAGGCATAGAAACATCATACGAGTAGTCCTACTGAGCGGACAATGCTACCAAGATACCTTGAAAGAAGAGCACTTGGATCCACAACTGGTAAGCTTACGCTCATATTTTTTACGTGCTAGCAGAGTCATCTGCGCTACACCGCACAATATGTGAGATGAACGACTCAACTTCGCAGTGGTTGAGGTCCCATGAACTTGACATGACTTCTCAACACCAAATAGGCCAAGAGAAACTACAAGCTTGGCTGCAGAAGCAGAACGAGGTCAACTAAGAAAATGTCTACAAATTAGCATCGAACTCCTAGTTGACGTTCCTGAAACCGAATGCTGCTAGCTATCTAGAACACATAATCATTGATCCAGAACAACCAATACCGATATGGATGTCGAACAATCCAGCATGGTGGATGCCAAGCATTTCTAGCATTTAAGTACAAGGATAGACACGATTTAGCTGCGAAGATCATTCTCCAAGAGTTAACAAAGGAATTCAAACTGTTGCATGTACAGAAATTACCATACTATGAAATCAACCCAGAACCTATACGGGAAAACAATGAGTTTAAGCTGTACTGGTATCGTTTTGTACTCACGAATGACACAGTTTCACATAACAGTGGGCAAAACATCCAAACGAGCAACACTAATAGAAGTCGTTATCCTTAACAATAACAATCTAAATGACAAGCATAATTAGAAGATTACCAAATAGAGGGACCTGGAGGTAGAAATATCCAATCAATGAGGAATAAGTACCATCCGGACAATCCCTATAATTCTGTCAGTATAGTACTGAACAGTTTTCTACTGAATATCAAGGAATTGGGCTTTAGGGAACACCTGTTTACGGCTATGCAGGTGGCAGTGGACCGTTTGAGCTGTCATTAAATTTATTGAAAATCCAGAAGACGATAACATCACCAAGGATCCGACAACATCAAAAGGGCCCCCACAGATCTCCAGTCTTATGATATCTGAGTATATCTGGGATGAGTCAATGTTGCCCTGTAGGGAGTGCGAAAGCCATTTGGCTGACTTTGCTATAATAATAATATTTATTCAGGAAGCAAGAATATAAAAACAACCTAATTCCAAAATAAATTTTAAAATCTGAAAAGATGAAGTTCATTCTTGTTGAAGGCCAGGGGCCGATCCAACCTTTCTTTTTTTTTGGAGGGGGAGCGGTGATATCACAAAAGAAAAGTATGGCAAGCGAAAGCAAGTTATCGACAGGGGGGGAGACACCAGCAATATTCCCATTTCTAGTGTAAAAGGCAGGGTCGGGTTTATTTTTTTGAATTTCAAACTCTTGGAGAGGGGAGGGGCAATCACAAGAAAAAACAAGTTGCCGACAGGGGGGAGGTTGCGAGCAGCATACTTATTCCTACTATAAGAGGCAGAATCGGGTCTATTTTCCTGAACTCAAAGCTCTTGGGGGGGGAACTGTCGCAATAAAAACTAGTTGTCAACGGGGGGAGGAGCGCCAGAAGCATATACTTTCCTAATATAAAAGGCAGAATCGGTTCTATTTTCCTGAACTCAAAGCTCTTGCGGAGGGGAGGGGCGATCGCAAGCATGCACATTCCTATATTCTATTCAAAAACTAGAGAGAGTAATAAAACCGTCACCGAAACATCCAACGTATCTGCTTCAGTGCCGCAGGTAACTGAGGACTGCCGATGATCTAATGACATATAAATATTATAAGCTTTTATAAATTTACTGCAACAATAAAATTTCTGATAGTTCAATTTAATTTCTGTCGATGAGCAAAGTACACCTTACAGTGTGTCATTAGTGATTTATCTTGTTTGTGCTTGTTTTTATATATTATTTGAGATTAGTGAGATACCCAAAAGATATGGCTTCCACATCTATATTTATTCCAAAATCGTTAAACCAAGGCATTTATTCCTCAACGAAAAATGTATTCCGATGAATGTTTATGATGCCTTAAGATATCATTATCTAGACAATAATGTTAAAAGCTCTGTTGAGATGTGTTCCAACATGACAGGAGTTGGAAAATCTACTATGTACCGAATACTGAAGGAGAAAAAACGACTGGAATTGTTAATACTCCTAAGCCACATTCGATCACAGGCAGACGAAAAACCTCGTTGGAAGAAGAGATGTAAACTGCGATAAAAGGAGTTGTACATACATTTTATTATGAGAAGCAGATCCCAATCGTCGACAAAAATCTAACTAAAATCAATGAAGATAGGGATTTACCGGAAATTAAAAGAACTGAGCTCTGGAAATTGCTCAGAGAATTCTTGCTAGGAAAAACCAGATAGGAAATCTGTTCTTATAGATTGGAAAATGTCCGTTGGAGAAGGAAATATATCTCTCAAATAAAAGGTAGAGTTGTTAGAAATAACACAACTTACAAAATTAGTAATTTACCTGAACTTTTGAAAGATTTTATGAATAAAGTTACTGCAGAAAATTGAGAAAAATCCATATAATAAAAGAATAAAAGAAAATGTGGAAACTCGATTTTATGATCGGTGAGATAGAGGAACCAATTATAATTAATTTGAGCGAAGATAGCTTCACCGACTTTGATTACGAATTAGATACGTAATGTTTACCAGCGTAAACACAATTTATTATTTAAATTTTCTGTAACATATAAAAATTAATTACATTTGAATTCTTTTTTAGTGTTTAATTGTAATTGTGCAGATGGTTTAAGAAATAAATAAACCGAAACGCCAAATGTTCTATAAATGTTTCTAATTTATAATAATATAACCGATAGCCGCAAAAAAATTTTTGTATTATATTGATGAATTTATTTTTTATATATGTTGAACTTCTTGTATTTTTGACAATGGGTATTTTGTAAGTATTTAAATTATAATTTATAATTTTTTGAGAGTAAAAGGCTACGTTTTAGTCTGAATGTGCCCAAAACGGTTTCTATGCCAAAATTAAAAATTATAAATAAACAGTTGTAATTTGTGTTAAAAATGTCAAAATTGTCTATATTTTCTAATGTATGTGAATTATTAAGAAATCATAAGAAATAAAATAATAATATAAAAACTTTTTATTTTAAGTTTATTACCGAAATAATATTCTATGCCATAAATACTTCTTAGTAAAATAAGCCTCCTTCCGACGAATATGACAAGGATTAAAATCCTTTTTAACACTTCACACATCCAAATATCTATTGTTATCCAACCCAAATAGTACATTATTATAGACAGGTATTTTTGACTATAAACTTTCTAACCCATTCCTATGAAAAATATATGTGTCTAACAGATTTTGCCAAAGACACCGGACTAGAGAACACAGGTAGTTTGCGAAGAAAAAAGGGTAAAAAATTATTTATTACTCTCTCTAGTTCTTGAATAAACTATAATATAAGAGGCAAAATCGGCTCTCTTTTTTTGAACTTAAAGCTCTAAAATATGTGAACTAATTATAGACCTATATAACGTTAATGGAAAAATAAAGATTGTCAAATTGAACCTACAAATAATTGGTAATTTCTCCCTATATGATATCGCAAAAAAATAAATTATAATTATCCATAAACTATATATTTAATTAAATAGCTATAACAAATTGAGAATAATATCAATCTAGGAAAACAGGAACAATAAAGGAAAAAGGCTATGAGTATAACATCACGCTTAGACGGAGAGAGTTAATTGCCTGGTAAAAATTTTTCATAAGCTCTTATAGAAGACAAAACGGCGAAGCTTTCAAAACATTGGGGAGTACTTTATATAAAGTTGAAACATTATATGAAAAACCCCGTTCAAATAAAGGCGTTCTATGGATAGGTGGAGTAATTATACCTTTAAATCTAACATTCAGATTATGTACATCGGTGCGAAAAGTAATTTTTTCTGAAGATTTAATCTTTTAAATAGTATTATTTGACGAAAAAGAGTGGCTGAATGTATTATATTACTATCATATTTAACCACCCAGCTTCTCTTAACTTTGTACCATACAATAATTCACTATATCAGTAATATATTGTATCAGATATGGACAACAAAGTAAAATAACTTTCAGAATTCACTATCCTGGTATTAATTGACGATAGATAAAACATAATTTTCTTCTTGTCTAGAGTTTTAAAAATCAAGTGAACTTGGAAATTAGAGGGAGTATAACTTTATTTTTTATAGAGATTTAATTTGTTTATACTGTTCCAAAGTGTTTTACTACTTCTTTGACGTGTTCCTTAACATACGCATTTTTCTCTTTACTAGTAAGGTTTCTTAAGGCTTTATCCTTTGAAAAATGCTTGCTGTGCTGTGCTAATATATACATATATATATATATATATATATATATATATATATATATATATATATATATATATATATATATATATATATATATATATATATATATTAACCCGTTATTCCTTATATAATAATATTAAAAATGTAGGTCTTTGTAGAATCCGCCGAAATCTTTAGTTGAAAAAAATTCAAAAGAATCGAGACGTCCTGAAATATAAAATATATATACAATAAGTATATATATATATATATATATATATATATATATATACCTTTATTCAAGGCATTTTCAAAACACTTGTTTGTGTTTTTGTTAAATATAGAACCTAAACCCAAGAAAAGACGAAATAAAGGAAAAATGATATAATCTATGGTTCAAGAATCAAGAAAATAAATAAATATATATATATATATATATATATATATATATATATATATATATATATATATATATTTGAACCTTCTTTTATAATAAAAACTATCTTTTATTAACATTAACAATTATGTACATAGTCAGAGTGTTAAAACTGTCAATAAACATACCTTCTTCAGTAGTGTACAATTGATCAACAACAGGAGAAGTTTAACAACGCGTTTTTTTGTAAAATAAGGTACATGTTAACGGTAGTTGATCACTGGTGCTACATAAATTATAAGTTAAGCTAGTCATTTATCAAATCCCGTCAGGCTCGTAAAAAGTGCTTGAATTTACCCTATCATTTTTCCCCTTTACGTGCGTTGAATAAAAATATACTGCTTATAGCCAAAAAAGCGTAACACGTGTTGTCTACAATTTAAGCAAATTTACTGTTAAAGAGGGCTTTAAGGAGTTTTGAAAGAAATTTACAACTGAGTTAAATTCCTGAATAATGTATGTTATATTAAAAATTCGGGCATTGTTTTATTATATTTTCTCTAATTTAAAATTTACAAAACCTTATGCGGTTTAAAAATTTATGTTTTTCACAGCTACCGATTGGCAGGCCGCCAGCTGCTGAATACAAGAGGCAGCGCTGGTAAGATAAATAGCGTCTAGCCGGTGCCAGGCCATGGACGATCTCAAATAATTAGAATGTTTTACGACGCGTAAGACTCGTTCCAGTCAGTTAGCTCGTCTGTTTGTTGTATGTCCCTCAAAAAAAAAAACAAATTCAAAGATTAAGAGTAATGATTCAACCTTTTTTAATCGCGACCATTTTTCAATAAATCTGTTTGTTATTACTATATTTTCAGTTATAATTTCACTTAGCTCAATCGAAAATAACGAAATTATCCATATACTATCTAGCTCCTTTCGTCGGTGCAATATAAGCGATATATTTACTAACTAATTTTAATTTATAATGCCTCAGAATCATGATGATCGCTACTTTTGCTTAACAAACAAAAATCCTGGAGTTTTGTAATAAAATTGAATATCCCAAATTCCCTCAGCCATTAGACCTGTACATCATAATGCTTCTGGCACACCTGTCCCTAAACCTCCAGAAAAATGCAAAATCGATCCGAAATCGGAAGAACTAAATAATTTTGAATCAAAAGCTGGTCCCAGTTTGCAAGGGAAAAACGATTCCGAATATAGTAGCAGTAAACAGCTCCATTTTATATCTCAGGAAGAGCTCAACAATTTTATTTGTTATTTTGATCTTCCCCAAAACAAAGTCATAACTGCTTGGGTCTCATTTATAGCAGTAGAATCGCTTACAAAAAGGAATGAAAATTTCCACTTTATTGACTCTTCGAAGACAAGTCTAAAGGCAGTTTTATTGTTTAATGAAAATGAACAACCATCTGTTCCCGTGGGTCATGCTGTAAATATGAAAGAAACGTACAAGAATATCCGTATATTACTTCAAAGCATAAAATACGAATATCATAAATGAATAACTGTGTCGATCCAAAAAGTTACTACTTACTGGACTGCAGAGTGGCTAAATCAAATATTGTTATTTTTTATGCGAATGGGACAGGGGAGCCAGAAATCAATATTATGTCGTTAAAGAATGGCCGATATTTGTCAACATTGTGTCCAGTCTGCAAAACGTCCTTAATGAGCCCTTAGTAGAGAAGCTTAAAATTTGTTTACCTCCTCTGCACGTAAAGCTATGCTTTAAAAAAAAATGTTAAAGGTTTAGATGGAGAAGGAAATATTTTTTTTTTATTTGAGACGGAAATTCGCACGTATAAGTGAGGCAAGGCTTAAAGAAGGAATGTTCGTTGAGCCGCCAATACGAGAAATTTAATGAAAATTTTGAAATTACCTTATCGAGAAAGAAAATAGGACGTTGACTGCCTTTCAAAATGTATGTAGCAACTTTATAGGTAACGAAAAATCGGAGAACCACAAAGATCTAGTTGAAGAACTTGTCCAATTATACAAGACGTTAGGTTACAACTTGTCACTAACATTGCATTTTCTTCACTCCCATGTGGAATTCTTCCCTGACCATTCAGGTGCAGTTTCAAGCGAATACAGCGATTTCACCAGCAAATTGTTCAAATGGAGGAGCGGTAACATGTTAGCGGACTATTGTTGGACCCTCAAGTGTGAAAACGATCCCGGCAAATACAAGTGGAAGAACACAACAAAATAATTTATCTTTTGGTATTATACTTTTGATAATTCTTGGAGAAGGTGGAAAAACACAATTTTCCGAATTTTCCGATGATTTTTTACATACGTCCTATTTTTGGGTCGTAGAACCCGAATATGTTATCAATTTTCGACGATTTCGCCTGGTTTATCCGAAAAAAAAATTCATTTTCTCTCATATAACTTGTATTTTCCGATCATTACCTCTAAAATTTGGCATTTATAGTAACATATACAAACACTACACAATATTTAATCATTTTTTTAACAAAATTTACATAAATAAGCGCGGAAAAAATACGAATTTCCCATAAAACGTAAGAAAACCGTTGTCTTGTTGTTTTATACTGTTTCCAGTTCCAAACACGAGGTTCGATGTTATCACGTTGACGTGGATTTTAAATTCCATTAGGATGGAAAACTTGATAGTTCAAATTCCAGTATTTTTGCGTAAAATGTGGATAAACGTGCAGAGTCGGGATACCAAACATAAACAGATCGTTCGACAAGCTACGTTGATCTAAAAACGAAAATCATAACTAAACTAACCTAAACTGGCCTGAATTAACCTGAAGAATTTTCCGAATTTATCGATAATTTTTTACATACTTCCTATTTTTGAGAAGTACAACACGAATATATTGTTTTTCTTCTCCGATCTTGCGTAGTTTTTCCAGGGAATCTAGATAAGTTTAGTTCAAATTAGTTTAGTTATGATTTTCGTTTTTGGATCATCCAAGATTTACCATACTTTTTTGCAATACAAAATGAAGTATATTTTGTAAGAAAAATGATTTATTTTTTTTTTAATTTTTGAAAATTCACTAGATTGCTTTTATAAGTTGAGTTTGTCATGATTATATTTTTTTTCCTTCTCTAAAAACTTATGGGTTATATAGGTTCTGGCAATCGAATGTGTTACATTTCAGCGCTCCACTCTATGACACCGATATGAGTGGGCTAACTCTGCCTGTCTGTATCGTGCTTATTATTGTACGGATTTAGTTGCTATGGAGAATTGGTCAGTGAATCAACGTGTGTTCGCCGTGAAGTCTGCGATTAGGGTTCAACGACGATTTTGGGCTCAGTTTAACATCTCAAGACGGGATCGCATTTCACTTCTTAACATTATTTTGCGATGATTTAATAAGTGGAACAACCATGGAACTGTTTGTGACCGTTTTGTTGGTTCTTTACGTACTATGTGGACGCCTGACGATTTCGAAAGGGTACGGCAAGCAGTGCCAGCCAGTCCAAACCGTTCAGCGAACAAATATGCAGATGTACTTTACATGATGATCTGAAGTTTCACCCATATAAAATTCGGATGGTTCATCAACTTTTTCCACAAGATGCATCTAACAGACTTACTTTCTATAGAGAATTTGTAAGATAGTTGAACGAAAGAGCAGATGTAATCAATAATTTAATCATGTCGGATGAAACCCACTTCCACTTATCGGCTTATGTTACTAAGCATAACTTCAGATATTGATGTATAGAATAGCCTATGCAATTACATGAACAACCTTTACATGCCGAAAAGGTTACTGTTTGTTGCAGTGTGGCATCCTTTGGAATTATTGGGCCATATTTCTTCCAGGAGAATAATCAAACTGTAACAGTTACTTCAGAACGCTATTTGCAAATGCTAGACACATTCCTTACTGCTGAATTACGCCGTCTGGGTGTCAAAAACAACGAAATATGATTCCACCAGGATGGAGCAACGAATCATACCACTCGAAAAGCATTGCCGGCCAGCGCGTTCGCCCGTCTTGACGGCTCCAGACTGTCTTTTATGAAGTTAATTAAAGTCCACAGTATATTTAAGCCAATCAAGTACCCCTGATGACTTGAGGAATAATATCACGCAAGACATAAGAGAAATTGATGGAACACTTCGACGTGCAGTTATAAACCACGTCCTAGAAAATATCGAAAAATAAATAGAATATAATGGTGGACATTTAAAATCTGCCATATTTAAAAAATAATTATACTGTCAAAAACTATATTAAATGAGTATTATTTTTCGAACATTTAGGATTTTTTAAAATAATGTTTCTCATTACTATAGTGTAACAAAAACCGGCACATTCCACTGCAGAAACCCGTACGTAAAAACCGAGCTCATATTTAAATACAGCACATTACAGCAGATACAAAATAACAAAAAAAAAATATCAAGAAGCGACAAAAAATTTCCAAATGCAAAAGAGTGTTATTTCTTCATCTTACCTATGCGACAAAAGGTGTCTTCGCCAATCTCTGACTGTACTAATAGGATTTGTTAATAGTCTAGTTCACAAGTGCCATTTTACCGAAAACCTGTCCTCAAAGCCCGAAAATTATGGTTGAGGTGTCATTCGATTCGTAATGGCATCTAGAAAGTTTATGAAAAGTTATAAACAAATTAGTAAAAAAAAGTGCTTTAGTTTCTTGCAAATATCTCAAAAACTATTTTAGATATCTGAAATTTGAAGAAAGGTCCTTAAAGAGCAGAAAATTTCCTAAAAATGGTCTCATCTCCCCGAACTGTACCGACAATATTAACAATTTTAATTTTGGGGTGAAAATTAGGCTTTAAGCGGGTAGTGTGGCTCCCGTGCGCGTTGATCGAATTAAACATTTTATCAATAAAAATTGTTTTAACTGAATAATCATGAATATTAAGGAAAATAATTGGGTATTATCTGGATACATGAATAAACAGTAATCCGTTGTAAAAAAATGTTTACCCCAATTTTTCAAATAACTATTTAATTTTTGGCATTTGAAAGTTCATATAAAAATCCAGATAGTTTGTAAACTAAAATCTTGGGATTTTTCACTTCTTGGAGGCTTTAAAGGCTTTGGAACAGATCCCCGTTGGAAAAATTAAAAAATTTTGATTTTTCACTTTATTAACAATTTAAAGCATCAAAAAATTACAAATGTAAATAAAACAATCTAAATTTTTTTTTAAATCTTTTAAACAATGCATTTGTTTATAACAATTTTGTAAACAATAACAGTTAAAAATTTTAAAAAAAAATTATTATATAGCTTTTAGCTTTAAAGAGAATCGTAATAATTTAAAAAAAATTAGATTGTTTTATTTACATTTGTAATTTTTTGATGCCTTCAGTTGTTAATAAAAAAGTAAAAAATCAAAATTTTTTAATTTTTCCAACGAGGATCTTTCCTAAAGTCTTCACAAAATAGCTCCAAGAAGAGAAAAAAATCCCGGGTCTTTAGTTCAGGTTAGTTCAGGTTCTAAGTTATTCAACTGGCAAAAATTAATTAATTAATAAAAGCATTGTTAATTGAAAAATTGGGGTAAAATTTTTTTTCCAATGGAATATTATTTATCTATGTGTCTAGATAATACCCAATTTTTTTTCCTTAATATTCATATTTAATAGGTTAAAAAAAATTTTATTGTTAAAGTGTCTGATTCGGTTAACACGCGCGGGAGCGTGTAGGTACAGTTCCGGGAGGTAGGGCTTTTTTAGGAAATTCCCTGCTCTTTAAGGATCTTTTTTCAAATTTCAGATATCTCAAATAGTTTTTGAGATATTTGCAAAAAATCAAAGCATTTTTTTTTTACTAATTTGTTTATAACTTTTACAATTTTTGCCGACCCCTCTCCAAAATTTTCATAAGCGCTCTAGATGCTATTACGAATGGAATAACACCTCACCCATAATTTTCCAACTTGGAGGACAGGTTTTCGATAAAATGGTACTTGTGACCTAAACTATAAAGCTATTAAATAACTTCTCTGATGCTATGAATGATCTGAGAGCCCTAAATTTTGATAAAATTTGCTAACCCCTCTTTTTTTATAAATTAAGAAGGACACCCCCATTTTTTAGTTATTTACTTGATGTGCTAAAATTTGAGTTCCACTAAATATGTTACAGAACTTTGATAAAATTATATCAAAACTATGGATTTGTAGACTGTTACCTCACTCAATAAAACAAACAAAAATTTATTAGCTCATCATTGGAATCCTAACATTAAAAAGATAAAAAATGATCAGTGGAACCATCTAATTGCAAACCCTGTATATATACGTATATAATCATAAAAAGATTCTTGAATAAAGACTGTTTTCATTTGACGCGGGTTTAACAGTAGAAACGATAGAGAATCCACGCTTTTTTTTTCGAGCGCGCCCTCTATAATTAATGATCGTCCTAAATCACAATTCATGCATTTCTAACGGCCAACAAGCTGATATTAATTGCTCATTTTGTGAAAAGCCTTCTGTTGTTCACCATTCGAATATAATTAGATTTTAAATGGAATTTTTTGGTGTTTTAAGGGAAGGCCTGTAAATTGTCACATCCCTATTACGTGTTTAGCATAGTAAAAAGACTTATTTTGATTAGGTAATTCACATTCAAAACACATGTGTGTTAGAGGGGGTTCTCTTTATATAATTAGTTAGATTTAGCTAGAAATGAATTGCCTAACATCACGTAAAATTTTTACATTGAATAAGAATGGTGATTTCTTATAGATTTTGGATCATTGAATTCAAATCCAGTCTCAGAATTGCTCCATCACATCAAGTTTTTTAAATATCCTAACCTAAAAATATAAAAAAAAGCGATTTTAGTCTATATTTTAGGTTATGTTTCAAATGCCATTGAGTTTGCTCAAAAATCCTTCTTCTTCGAGATATTCAATTTAGAAAAGTTTGAATTGCATAAATTTTGCAGGTTTTAAAAATCTCCACCTTTCGTGACCGATAAACTTTAAAGTGAAAATTCTGAATGTTTTAAGGCTATCAAAGCATTGCTTAAACCAAATTTATCATTAATTTTACAAAATAAATTTTAAAAATGTATTTAAACAAATTATTGCAAAGCTCATTATTATTTAACTAAATCCTTCCATTATATTTTACAAAAATAAATACATTTAAAAGAGTCGTTATCGGTATTATGATATATTTTGTTGTGAACACAATCATAAACAATTAATTTTGCAATTTAAAAAATCCTCAAAAGATCATTAACAATTTTGCAATTTAAATATAAACTCTTTAACGCTATGCATTTGTAGACTATATTCAAGAACATGGTTTTGTGAATTCTGGACATACATTCTTAATTATTTTTTGAGGGTTTTTTAATTTCAAAATTAATTGTTTATAATGTTGTACAATAAAATATATCGTAGTACCGATGACGACCGTTTTAATAGTATTTATTTTTGTAAAATGCAATGGAAGCATTTATTTAAAAAATAATGAATTTTGCAATAATTTGTTTAAACAAATTGTTAAAATTTATTTTGCAAAACTAGTGATAAATCGGGACAGAGCGATGCTTTCATAGCCTTATGACATCAATGGTTTATCGGAATTGTCGCTTAAAAACTTATCAGTTCCGAACTTTTCACAATTAAATATCTCAAAGAAAAAGAAAGATACTTGTACAAACTCAACGGCATTTGAAAGAGTAAGACTTAAACTTGAAGATATTATGTATAATTTTTTTAGAAAACATAATATTGCGATGATACGTAACCTTAAATATAGGCCAAAATTGCGTTTTTGCACTTTTAAGTTAAGACATTTACAAAACCTGATGTAATGGAGCAATTCAATGTACAAATTTCGCTTCGTGCTGTGTATTTGTGTGTAGAGCTCACTGTTTATTACACAGGGTGTTTCATAATTGAATGTATGTATATACAGTATTTCTATAATTTTTTTCTAATTCACAATTCCGTACATTAAGGGAACTTCGGAGAAAATAAGACGAATTGCCGGTAGTTATAATATGAAAACAGCCTTTAAATCAGGAAATACATTTAGAACTCATTTAACAAAAACAAAACCAAAAAGTACAGATAAGAAAGTTCCATGTGAGTGTGGTCAAATGTATATTGGAGAAACCAAACGACCACTAGAAGTTAGAATTAAGGAACATAAAACTCATACACAAAAAGGGTAAACAACACCATATAAAATAGTCTGAGGCTGCGGCAATATATATGGAACCCAACATGAATAAAAAAAAAATTATAGAAGCGGCTTACATTAAAAACAATAATGGAATCTTCAGTAAACCGAGTGTTAAGATACCTAATCTTTGGCAACCACTACTTTGTAACATCAAATCATTGAGGTGTGTACAGTGAAGCGACACTTCGCGCTTCAGTAGACACATTCCTTATATAAGCTCGTAGTCTTAAGACAAAACATTCAGTTTATACTTGAAAACGATTAGAGATACAACCTAATCGAAACGTCGTAAAATAAATAAAAATATAGACAATGCAAGTCCGACAATCACATTTTAGTCAATCTTCAACATTGTCTACGACCTTCAAACCTAGGTTATCCATGTTTCAAATTTTCGCGAAAATTATGTTTTTTTTTTTGGAAATAAATGTAGAGTACCTTTTTTTAGATAATTGTGCCGTTCTTTTCAATTTCAATTGACTCAGGAATTGTAATGTTCTACTTTCTAAGAAATAAAGCCGAACTATGAAGATCATTACTATTTTGAAAAAAGGCCTTGGCCTAATAGTTCTCTTCTTAACGGATTAGGCCACCTTTCTTAAGTCCTATTTTTCTCATAGAAAAGAAAAAAATCGATGTAAAGACCTTTTTGGGTTTAGTAGAATACTGATTACTAACCTCCATTGCAACAGGAACAAAAATTCAAAAATATATATTTTCTGTTTAAATTTATCAATAAAACTTCGTATGGGTTTCAAAAAATCTTAAAAATTTTTTTGTTAATTCAGATTTTTAAGTAAAAATTTGGTGCACTATTTCTAAAAATATTGAAATTCTATTCAAAACTGCGTAATTTATTAGATCAACTTATGTAGAGAACAAATATATATATATATATATATATATATATATATATATATATATATATATATATATATATATAGGGTGTTTGGTACATCGATAGAAAGTTTGAAAGAGGAGATAGAGAATGTCATTTTGAATAATTTATGCTATATATGCCTTAGAACAAAAATGCACGGTTGTCGAATTACAACAAATTTTATAATTTTTCGGTTTTCTGGCAATTGGTGATTGAAAATTTAATTTTTATGATACTGGTATAATTTTTCGGTTTGAAATATTTTTTTTCTTATTCTTTGGTTCATACACTATAATAACAACAAGAGGACTAATATTAAAATAACACACACAAAACTGTGTACTCAAAAATCTTATTCATCTACGAAAATTCAAGTTTGATTTTTAGATTTCAATGATGTTTTTTTTTCTAACAGTGTGAGAAATAAATGCATTCAATTTATTTTAAAAATCACTTTATTGAATTACCTTTACAGTGGTTGATCGAAACCCGTATCAATAAAATATTACATACATTAAATTCAGGGAAGATATTCATATTAACGAAATTAATAATTTTTTCTATTCACTGTTTCTTTATTTAATTAAAATACAAAATATCTAATGTATTGCACTGGATGTTCCAACCGCTTAAAAGATGAATTTTTGTATTTCTGTTCACCAGGCCGGTAAGTGTTATTTCTAAAATAAATATAAACAAAATAAAAACACCAATAGATAAACAACTAGTTGTGGAACGTTTTGAAAGTTGAAGGAAAACATATATTGCATTACGCCCCGGTTCAAGGCCTTGAAGAAAGTGATCCAGCATGGAGAATTATGTTCTGCCGTTATTTGTTAAATGCTGATATGAAAGATGGACTTTCTTAAAAAGTATTTTGTGGTCCAATGAATCGAAATTTTCTCGGGAGGGAATCACCATCTTCCACAATCTGCATTATTGGGCTGATGAGAATCTGAATATGAAAAAAGAAATATCCTTCCAACACAAATTCAGTGTAAATGTATGGGCAGCGATAATCGGAAGAACTTTCATTGGGCCATATTTCCTTCCTGTACATTTAAACGGAGACAATTACGTTTTGTAGTGTTTTTGCGAAATAAAATGCCGAACATCGTAGATGAAATACCATTGAACGTAAGAGACGGAATAATTTTCCAGAACGACTGATGTCCAGCACATTATTGGCTTGACGTAAGAGACTTTTTAAATGAAACATTCCCTAATCGTTGGATCAGAAGAAGCGGTCCCATATTGTGGCCTGCGAGGTCCCCAGACTTGACGCCTATAGATTTTTACATCTGGTGACGTATGAAAGAACTTGTCTATAAAGTTGAAATAGCGGACCGTAATCAACTAATTGAAAAAATTAATGAAGCAAGTGTCACACTTAGGGAAGAAATGAGACTAGGCGTAATCAGCACCGAAGGGGGGAAAAGGGCCAGAAAATGTATTAGAAATAATCGCTCACATTTGAAACATAACATGTAAAATAATTCTTAACGCGATTTTGGTAATTTTAGGAAAATAAAAATAAATAGAGAAAACTGTTAATTTCGTTAATATGAATATCTTCCTTGAATTTAATGGATTTAATCTTTTATTGATACGGGTTTCGATAAACCACTATAAAGGTAATTCAAGAAAGTTATTTTTAAAATAAATTGAATGCATTATTTTTCTCACTTGAGAAAAAAACATCACTCAAATCAAAATTTTCGTAGATGAATAAAATTTTTGAGTACACAGTTTTCTGTGTGTGATTTTAATTTTAATCCTATTGTTGTTATTATAGTGTATGAACCAAAGAATAAGAAAAAAATATATTTCAAACCGAAAAATTATACTAGTATCATAAAAATTAAATTTTCAATCACCAATTGCCAAAAAACCGAAAAATTATAAAATGTGCTGTAACTCGACAACCGTGCATTTTTGTACTAAGGCAAATCACTACATAGTATAAAACAAAGTCGCTTTCTCTGTCCCTATGTCCCTTTGTATGCGTAAATCTTTAAAACTACGCACCGGATTTTGATGCGGTTTTTTTCAATAGATAGAGTGATTCAAGAGGAAGGTTTATATGTATAATAACATCCATTAAATAGTGGAGAAATACTGTTATTTTTGAGGTTTCTAATGTGATGTCGTTAAGCGGGAAGTAGCGCTTGCGGCGGTACTGGCCGACCGGGGCGGCGGCAGCGTGCCTATAAATAGCGCGTCGGAGGCCGATGTAATAATTGTTGTAAAAATAAAATAAATAGTCACAGTTTTTCTGTAGTGTATTTAGTATCAGCATTGCACCCGTGCGAAGCCGGGGCGGGTCGCTAGTATGGTATAAATTATTCAAAATGACATTCTCTATTACCTCTTCCAAACTTTCTATCGATATACCAAACACCCTATTATAATTTATTTTATTATCGTTACGACCATTAAGAAAAGGGACAGATAGTATATTGTCTGCGAATTCCACTCTGATTCTCTCTCCATACTAATTTCGAACTCTTAATAGTCCCATCAGTGGAACTGTAACGAACCGGGAGTAATATGTACAGAAAACAACTGTTTACTTAAAATCCCCATATCGTAAAATTTTGACAGAATATTACCCGCAGAACTTGATGCCGGACTGTTCTCTTGCAATTTTTGAAATATTGGTAATTTAACATTTTTGTATTGCAAAAATGCTAAACGGCTTGCCTATACAGGGAAACAAATTATATTAATAAGTGTTCAAAATTTCCGCTCTGAACTTCTATGCATTTTTACATCTCTGAGTTAGTTCACCATGGGTGGTTGCTCTAATTGAATCTGGAGTAAAACTTTCGAACGCGTCCCTACATCGTTGTACTGGATTACAATAAAAGATGTTTTTTTTATCGTTCCCCATATAAAATAATTTAAAAGTCAAATCAGGACAACGAGGAGGCCGTAGAAAAGGTCCATTGTTGTCAAACCACTTTTCATTAAATGTTGATTGTAAAACGTTGTTAACTGGAACGGTTCTGTGTAGTAGGGCACCTTCATATTGGTAAAAAATTTGCCTGTATTCCGTCAGAGGTAAATTGCCTGAATATTGATTGTCTAACTCTTAAAAAATATTTAAATATCTTTCTTCTACAAAATTTAATACATAATTTAAAATGGGGACATAATTTGCTTTGTATTTTCATTGACTTGACGAATTATACTAAGATGGCTCATTCTTATGGGAGGATTGGAAGCGCTAAGTATTAAAACTCGGTCATTGATAAATCCGAAAATTTAAATCTTTTATACTTGTTTCTAACAAAAGTATGTATAACACATTAAAATACTGATATAGATATCAGTTATTGACAATATTGTAAATTGCTTTTTATGAATGAGACGGCGTACCACTTTGGCGTACCATTTAGGAGCGTCAAAATTATAGCACAGGATAGGAATTCTTGGTATATTTCTTCTATGGTATTATTAATGAATTTTCTTCATCGAGAATAGATTTCCTGTTACGTATTTTTGCCTTAACAGTGCCAAAATTTTTTAAATTTTCCAATATTCGTTTAACACTGTTCCATGACGGTTTTAGTTTATCTGGATATCTACAGTAAATTTCTGGCATGTTCTTGCTAATAGTTTGTTGCATTCCCCATAGATATTAAACAAATTTAAATAATCTTCATGCATATAATTAATTCGCCCCTGCATAATTTTTATTAATAATTGTCAAATGATAAGAAATAGTGTTATTTTTGTAGAGCTCTATTGTTTTCTTTCGTCGAAATAACATTTAAAATAAGCAAGAAGGCAACAACTTCCGATGTATCCGGAAGGGCAATTATCTAAAAATTTTTCGAAGTCTATTTTCGAGAAATTCATAGCGGCAATTCGTCGTGGGACATACTGTATATACAGGGTCTTTCAAAAAACACATTCTAACGTTTATATGGACACGCTTCATCTAAAAATAGATCCAAAAGTTTATGAGAACATGGGTCCGCTGAAGCTTCTGTTCCAAAATACGGGGTGCTAAAAATTTATTCCAAAAAAATGATTTTTTTTGGAATAACCTAAAAAATGATTTAGTATACCTTAACACAATTTGATTTATCTCCTAAACACAGTTAATACCTAGGAAACACTGAGAGGTACATTTTGAAAGGCATTTAACATGTTTTATAAACATTACGTCAAAAAGTGAGAAAGTGAGGTTAATATTTCTACTCAATAATTAGGTATGTCCCTAGTACTGTAATAATTTAATGTTTACATTCGAAATATTCTCCTTCATATATTTATTAGGGACAGCAAAAATTTTTTGAATCACCTAATTTTTTTTTTAAGTTATTTCTAAAAGAAGAGAAAAAATTTTAATTTTTAACACCTTATATCTTCGTAACAAAGCCTCAGTGGACCCATGTTTACATGAGCTTTTGGTTCTATTTTTAAATGAAGCATCTTCAAGTAAGCGTTGGTCCATATTTTTTTGAAACACCCTGTGTATAAATAACTTTTTCAATATTTTGTTTTTTGTTCAGGATAAACTTTTAAAATTTTTTACCTCCATTTTGATTTTATATTAAAAAATATGTTTTATTTTTCATATTCCAACCCCTTAAACATTTTGACATGCTAGCACGAATGCCATTGGTAAAAGTAGCAGCAGTTCTTTTATCCAAATGAATGTATTTTACGACTGTAGACCAAAACTGAATAAAACACTTAAAGCTGTTAAGACATATAATAAAATTTTTATAAAAAATTGAACCGACTTCTAAAAGTGCGCTAAAAAGTGAAAAATAACTATAAATTTTTATATGAAATTGAAATTTTTGAAGTCGGCGCCAAACTATTAACTGACAAAATGTGATTCGCATAAACAGATGAAAAATACTTTATTTGTAATTGTTTTCTTAACATAATTTGTATATATTAGTAGTTATTTATTTCATTTAGAAATAATTTGGCGCCGACTTCAAAAATTTCAATTTCATATAAAAATTTCTAGATATTTTTCACTTCTTAGCGCACTTTTAGAAGTAGGTTCAATTTTTTTATAAAAATTTTATTTTTCGATTTTTAGTTTTGAATTGATTATGATATTCATAAATTATTTGAACTAAGTGCTAATCGAGATTAGTGTACCTCGCAATGACACCAAAGTGGCAAAAAAGTACCCATTTTATCCAGAATTGTAAATCACCCAAAATGAACCACCAAAAATTTTTTGATTCTTAGAGTTCTCCAAATACCAATGAAATTGTGTCTTAAATTTCAAATTAATTTTAGATGGGTAATATAGGCCCCAAAACCTTCCAATATCGATATTTAAAGAATTTGAGACGTAAATTTCTTAGCCCGATATATTTTATATTGTATATTGAGTTTGTATACGCCCCAAGAACTCCGTAATATCGATTTTATTTAAACCGGAAAATGTAAAATTTTTAGTCCCTCATATTGTACCTTATTAATCTAAAAGTTGTAAAAAAATAACTTCATATTTGTAATACACCACCCCCCAACCCCCTAATACCAAATTTGAAAAAATGCGAATAAGGCAAAAATTTTCTTCCTACCATATTGGATCCGCCATATTGAATTTCGAAAAAATAATTTTCACGTCTTAATCTAATCTAAATCTAAATCCTTGAAAGCTCCGTAGTACCAATTTTAGATGAAATCCAGAAATTTAAAATTTCTAAACGGTCATATTTGCATCTGACGTATTAGATTTTCTTAAAATAATTTTATATTCGCTATTTACATCCTCAAAAACGCTTCAGTTCCACATTTGAACAAAATCCAAAAATATAAAATTTTTAGTCAGCTATATTGCATTCGCCATATTGAATCCTGAAAAATACTATTTAATTCATAATTTACATCCTCAAAAATCCTCTATATCAGTTTTGGAG
Organism: Diaprepes abbreviatus; assembly: GCA_034092305.1. Lineage (NCBI taxonomy): Eukaryota > Metazoa > Arthropoda > Insecta > Coleoptera > Curculionidae > Diaprepes > Diaprepes abbreviatus. The sequence continues at coordinate 6,008,387 of JASJET010000009.1, forward strand.
AAAGTCGAAAAATGTAAAATTTTTAGGGCACCATATTGATTCCGCCAGATTGAGTTTTTCAAAAATTATTTTAATTTCGTAATTAACACTAACAAAATCCCCCAATACCGACTTTAGACAAAATCGAGAGATAAAAAAAATTCAACGGTTGCATAAAAATTCATATCCTTAAGAATTAGCAAGCAATTATTAAACATTCTGTATACATGATAATATTAACAATATTCATACCTGACACATACACTTTTCCGTCTTACCTTTCGAGATTTGCTGTACATTTTCGTTACGCTCAAAAGAAACAATTTCTTGAAATTACCATTTGATTGACAAAAACCTCATATCAGGCCAAACGTATGACATAATACAAAGACTTTTTGCGGTATTATTTATCATATCAACCCTCAACATGTGTAAAAAATACAAGAGAAGAACTCCGACAGATTTTTCAATGCCTGGGTTATTGTCACACTTGTAAAAACGGAAAACTGAAATTCTCCTAGCAAATGCGTAAAACAGCAAAAAATCTGTTTGCTCATGTCATACTACAAAAGAAATTGTGTGTCGGCAATATAGTTTTCAGCATACACGTTTTATTGTGTCCTTTGTTTACCATTGTTCTGTACATAAAGTTAAAAATAAAAAATGTAGCTTTTATAAGTAGGAGTCTTTAGTGAAATAATGGACACATTTCGTAAAAATGTTGCAGATCTTATATTTTTGAAGTTATACCTGAAATAAGATTGAAATGAGATTAGCGGTAGATGTAGATTAAAATAACAATTTACCATGGTTTAACCTTTAAAACTAGTGTAAGTTGAATGAAGATATTAAATTGATATGTACACTGTAATATTGTATAATGCCACCCTACTTCCCCTTAATTATTTTGTTAGGCATTCTAACAAGAATTATTAAATACAAAATTTGTAGCGTTTGTAAATTAGTTTTTGCCCAGTGTATTTTTATTTAGAGAGAATTCTCTAATAAAGGATTGTCTTGAAAAGAAGATCATTTTTCTTAATTTTTTTTATTTATTTTATTGCTGTCCAAAACACTGTTTACAAAAAATTCTTGTTTAGGTTAACTTTTTCTAACGTTACTTGGCAAAATTCAATCCTTTTTCCCCTTTGTCTCTACGTTTGTTTTGGTGTAGGTTTAATTTTAAAGGGTCTACATTCAGCCTTTTTTAGAGGGTCTTAAATCTAATAATAAGAGGTATTTTTTGGATCATATACTTCTTATTTAAGCTATTCGATAAACTCCTTATGGAAATGTTTATCTCCTCAACTAGCAGTAATATGTTTAGTTCGCTGTTTTCATCTTTCTTAACTGTTTCCTTCTTTCTCCATAAATTTGAGATTGGTTGAAATTTTTCGTAGCTTAGTTTCTTTTTTGCACATGCATTCAGATGTTTTTTTTTTCAACGAACTTCCCTTTGAGCTAATTTCACATTATTATTGGTCGGTAAAACTCTACTTATTCTTTACTCTGGTTGTTAAATAAAAAGCAAACATTTTGAAAACTATTGCTATTAAGTATAGCATATACTGCACAAAAAATATGTTAAAATTACAGAATTACAAAAAAGTAATAATATATACAAATTAAACTGAATGAAGCCAATGAATTACATCTGGAAGCGCTTAAATTAGATAAATTGAATTTAGTCATAACCAATGAATTATTAGAAACAAGCTCTAAGGTCGCCGCGAATCAACAACAAAAACAGTCTAAAATTAGCAGAAAGTCCCAAGACCTGTTAGTCAACTTTTGAGTGAAAATAAAAGAAGCGCAGTGGAGTTCGCAGAATGAAACAAGACCATTAGAAAACTAATAAAAGCAGACTTAAGAAAATAACAAGAAGAACTCATAGAACAAATAATAGAAAAGAACCGAAGTCTCAAAGGAATGAAGTCTAAAGTAGGAATGAAGAAGATAATTCTGCTAGAGAACCGGGGGCGATGAAGTAACAGATAGAAAGGAGATAATAAAGATAACTGAAACAATACTATGAAGATCTATATAGCCCAAGAAACCCTCCTTGGACTAATACTATAAAGAATTTTAAAAAGACAATAACAAATGTGAATTCTGAAGACCTGCCAGATATTACAGAGGATGAAATAGGTAAAGCCATACAAGATATGAAAAGAAATAAAGCAGCGGGAGATGACAAAGTCTTAATAGAACTGCTTAAGGAAGGAGGAAGAAAAGTTAAGGAATATTTAAAGATCTTATTCAACAGATGTCTTGTCGAAGGTGGGACACCCAGTGGATGGAACAACACTAACACAATTTTGATATATATATAAAAGGCGATCCGGCGACTCTGGACAATTACAAGCCTATATCCCTTCTCTCCAAGTTATACAAAACCTTCATGAAAATCATAACTAGCAGATTGACGAACAAATTCGACACATATCAATCTGTTGAACAAGCAGGATTCAGAAGGGGATATGGAACATGCGACCACCTGCATACATTAAAAATATTAATAGAAGAAACCAACGAGTATAATCTGCCTCTGTACATGGCCTTTGTTGACTACGAGAAGGCTTTCGACAGCGTAGAGCTATGGACTGTTGAAGAAGCTTTGGTAAATAGCAGAATAGATTCGAGATAAAATCTATTGCATAATGTCTATCTAGACGCAACGATGACAGTACAACTTGATGAGGAGCTAAAGACGAACCGCATCCCAATCAAAAGAGGAGTAAGACAAGGAGATACAATCTCGCCCAAATTATTTACAATGGCCCTGGAAGATTTGTTCAAATAATTAAATTGGGAAAATAAAGGGATAAACATTAATGGTAGATTCCTAAATCATCTGAGATATGCAGATGATATACTCTTGATCGCATCCGACATGGAAGAGCTGCAATCAATGATAAACGACCTCCATGAAACATCGCTCCAACGAGGATTAAAGATGAATCTCAGAAAAACAAAAGTAATGTCAAACTCAGACGAACAACAAGTTATAACAATAAATGCAACCGAAATAGAACAGGTGAATGAATATATATATATATATATATATATATATATATATATATATATATATATATATATATATATATACTTAGGCCAGGCCATAAGAGCGAGTAAGGACAACCTGATAGCCGAAATAACACGAAGAACTTGATTAGGATGGACGGCGTTCGGAAAATTCTCCTGTGTTTTGAAAAATCAGAAAATTCCCTTATACTTAAGAACCCAAGTATTTGATTGTTGTCTATTGCCGGTTCTAACATACGGAGCGCAGACGTAGACCTTTACAAAATCAAATTTGGACAGAATCCGCAAAACTCAAAGGGCTATGGAACGACACATGTTAGGAATATCACTCAAAGATAAAAAACGAAATGAGTGGATAAAAAGAAAAACCAACGCAGTTGACGCTATAGAAAGAGCAGCATCACTAAAATGGAAATGGGCAGGCCATAACGAATAAATAAAAGACAACCGTTGGAATTCAGAAATTGAAAAATAGCGCCCATATGAAGGGAAAAGATCCAGAGGCAGGCCACAGATGAGATGGAAGGATGATATAGTCAGAAATGCCGGCTTGATGTGGCAAAGAAGAGCCCAAGATAGAGAGATTTGAAGACAGATAGGGGAGGCCTATATTCAGTTTTGGAAGGATGAAATCTAGGCTAAAATGAAAATGAATAATATATAGGGTGTTCCATTAAAAAAATAAGTATATTTAATCTCTTATGCTTTATTGAAAATACACCCATATATATATATATATATATATATATATATATATATATATATATATATATATATATATATATATATATATATATATATATATATATTACATTTTTTTTCTTAAATTTTTTAAGTTAAGAACTTGTTTGACTTATTGTTACAATTATCATAATGCACCACTTTGCCCTCACTTACTATCATTTTTTAGCTCTCACAGTTTTCGCTATTCTTATACATACAAGTTGAGTAATATCCTGTAATGAATCATTTTTATTCAGAGAAAAAACTCTATATATAATCCCATCCAGTTCGCTTTTTAGCAGATGTCAAACGAGCAAATTTAGTTAGACAATTTTCGTGTAATTTTATGCAAAGATACAGAGTGCCAAATCCGCTTTGATGTCGCATATATTCCGCCTATTTAGCCAGTTAAGGATATCCTTTTAAGATTAGTAGTAAAGGTCGGAAAATTACATTAAAAATTCCTCTCTTGCAGAGGCCTCGAGGTTATATTAAAATAAACTAAGTTATTTCCATGCAAATTTGGCGACAAAACCGCATATATATATATATATATATATATATATATATATATATATATATATATATATATATATATATATATATATATATATATATATATATATATATATATATATATAATTGAAGGTTTTCGGGCATCCCATGAATGTGCTCAGTCTCTTTCAGGACTGTAAGGCAGTGGACGTTCCGATGAAATCTCGTTCACCATTTTCAAAGCCCCTTGTAATGCCGTACAGGGATATAGGAAAACTAAATTTCAAAGTACGTTGGCAGGATATTGCACCTGCCATCTACCGACCTCGATGTCAGACTGAAAAATATCGCCAGTCGAACGACATCTATGAATCATTGGAGTAATATGAAATTTTTAAAAAAATCAAAATTTCAGTAAAAAATAAAGAAATCTTCTGCCGTATTTAAATAGTTTGTTATATATGTAAATTTTCCTTCCAGGCAGAGAATATGAAAAATATATATACCAACGGTTTATTTCCTGCAAATATCGCTCTGGTCCTCTCTCCATACGCGTTTCAATCACCTAATGATCTCGTCAGTGGAGCTGTATCAGACCGAGAGCAACATTAGCAGGAAATAACTGATATAAGAAATATAAATTTCAAGGTACGTCGGCAGGATATTGCACCTGCCATCTACCGACCTCACATTACTCCAATGATTCATAGATGTCGTTCGACTGGCGATATTTTTCAGTCTGACATAACAAACTATCATATATCTTCTCTATGATACATATCCAAAATAACATTATAAAAACTATGGAATATACACTTAGCAATTTATATATATATATATATATATATATATATATATATATATATATATATATATATATATATGTATGTATATATATATATATATATATATATATATATATATTTGAATGGTTTGGTTATTCCCGGTTTCAATCCGTTCGTTCAAAAAACGGATTAGCTCATGAAGGATCGATGGAATTTTGATATTTTATTTGTTATAGTGTATTTAAAATCTGTACTAATTTTCAGATCTATACGAACTTTTGCTAAGTTACCACTTTTTTTGTCTATTTTGACTGGACTAACAAATACACAAAACTATTTTATTTCGCCATATTTGTCAAACTATATATATCAAGCACTGGGTAGCATTGAACGACGGATTTTAAAAATTCAGGTAAAAACTTAAACCATCAGTGTAAAAATTGTTGGATAACTCTTCAAATTCGAGTGGCGTCTATACATAAGAAAAACTTTTGTGATTAATTTTTTTTGGAATGACAATTCAAAACGTAATATTGATTTTTGTTACATGAAAACATCGCTTAAATACCTCTCCCGAAATTCAGATTCTATTCTTGAATACCCATGAATACGCACAACGGTTGCTGCTGAACCTATAAAAAACGTGAACATTTTTACGTAATGGTACTAACTCATAAAAATTGTACTAGACATAAAAAACTTTGAATTTTATAAGAAAATTAACTTCTTTTTGATATAAGCGTGTGTAGTTTATCATTCTAAAATACATACTCTTTTCATTGCATTCATTATACATAATAAAAACTGTTTTAAGCCTTTTAACTTAGATTCTTCTTCTTCTTCTTCTTTCTCAGCCCATTTACGTCCACTCCTGGACATAAGCCTCTCCGATGGTCCTCCACTGGAATCTGTCTCTCGCCTTCTGGAGCCAGTCTTTTCCAGAAAACTGTCTTATATCATCTACCCATCTGCGTTGTGGCCTGCCACGATTTCGGTTCGTTTCTCTCGGTCGCCATTGCAGTAATTTACTCGTCCACCTATCAGGCTGTTGTCTAGCTATGTGCCCCGCCCATTGCCACTTTAGTCGTAATATGCGTTCAATGACATCAACCACTTTGGTTCTTGATCTTATTACTTGATTTCGTTTTTTATCCCGTAATGAGATTCCTAACATTTGTCTCTCCATGGACCGTTGAGTGACTCGAAGCCTATTTGCGTTTTGTTTGATTAGTGTTATCGTTTCCATGCTGTAAGTAGCAACAATCTCTTAATACGTACTGCAACTTTCCAAAGGCAGCCCATGTCAGCCCTATTCTCCTTGTTGTTTCCGCCGTTTGATTTTTTTTGCCCAGTTTCATGACGTAGCCTAAATAGATGTACTCTTGGACATTCTCTATGATTTCATTTTGAATCTCTATTTGTACATTTGCGTCAGGGCTCATTAACTTAGTTTTCCCCAAGTTCATCTTAAGTCCCACTTTTTTCGCCTCTTCATTGAAATCTTGAAGCATTTGTTTTAGCTCTTCTGGGTTGCTAGACATGACAACAACATCGTCGGCGACACGAAGAAGATTAAGATAAGAACCGTCAACTCTCAAACCTTTCTCATCACAATTTAGTTTTTTAAAGGTATCTTCCAAAGCTAGCGTAAATAGTTTCGGAGAGATGACGTCTCCCTGACGCACACCTCTCATAAAGTTTATTTTTTCGGTTTTTGTGTCTTCGTCGATTTTAACCTGTATAGTTGCGTTTTTATATATGTTCTGTATGATAGTGGTATACCTGGAGTCAATTCTTGCATTATTAAGTGATTTCAAGATCGCCCATGTTTCTATAGAGTCAAAGGTCTCGTGAAAATCTACAAATGCCAGATGTATAGGAATGTTATATTCCTCGATTTTTTCTAGGACTGTGCGTAGGGCTTGGATATGATTTATCGTACTAAATCCACGTCGAAAGCCGGCTTGCTCCACAGGCTGGTAATAGTCAAGTTTTTCGGACAGGCGATTTGTCAATATGCGGGTGAATAGTTTATATAGGTGGTTTAATAAACTGATAGGACGGTATTTTTCTATATTTGTTGTGTCCCCTTTTTTGAAGAGAAGTACGACTTGTGCGTTATACCATTGTTCTGGTACTCTACCTTCGTATAAGCATTTATTCATCAGTGTTTGTATCGCTTTTTTAGTGCTCTTTTTATTTTATCTAACGATATCTCCGGCAAATCTTCTGATCCTACATTTTTTATTTTAGAATTTAAATAAATTAGCTTAGGGTTCTAGTTTTAAAAAAATTAGGTTCGTATATTATTTTTTATTATTTTATTCGACATTTTTTTAACGACTGGATTTTTTAATATGAAATTGTTTTGCATTCTTTTCTACAGTGAAAGAAACTATTAAATAAAATCAAATAATAATATTATAAGATCAGAAACAAATGCATGTATTATCTTAGCAAATACTAAAATTAATTATGGACACAATCAGTCTGAAAATATGTATATCTGACACTATAAGCATTTTGTCGATGAAATGTCAACAACATATTTATTTAGTACTTTACATATATAAATATTCTCTATCTATTTTTAAGCCAAATGAAATCAAAAATTTTCATTCTCTATTCACTTCTTAGTCCAGTTTATTAAAAAAAACACATATTATAATTCCTAGCAAGTTACACAGAATATCAATATCTTTTTGAAAATTTTAAGTTGATACATTCTCCTAATCCACCCTGCATAATATTTTTTTTCGTAAAAAAGTACATTAAAAAAAATAAAGCGATCCGTTTCTTAATCACAATCCTGTATATACTCTTATATATATATATATATATATATATATATATATATATATATATATATATATATATTGATCACTCGCGTAAATACAGTGCTAGGTTTTTTATTGTTTACGTAAGACGAATAATAATTTAAGTACTAAATTTAGTACAATTCTTATACAAATAGAAACTCTGATACGCACTTTTCAAGGTTTTAATTATCTTACCGGCAAGCCCATGCTATAAATATAACTTATTTCGAAAGAGTTGTAGGCGATACCAAAGAAATCCTTTTTAATTTAACCCAAAACCGCGAATGAAAGGCCCAATTTGGGATACGAATAATGAAAAAAGTTTTTCTGTTACTCATCTTCACCAAAGTAGGCCGTATTGTTTTTACAGGATATGGAATTATTTATGCAACACGTTAAATTTCCAGACAAAATACGTGTTTGGATCAAATTACGAATAGACTGGAAAAAATAACGTTGTGTTTAGGTGTGTTTTTTATATGTTTATTTTCTGATTTTTGCATTAATTGAACTCTGTTTGAGGTACAGAATGTCCATTTTTTGATACTTTGCCGGGCATCTCTCTTATTATTAAAATCAGAAGCAAAATTTTGTTAGCCAACACAGGGCAAAAATGAAAATTTTCTATTTACAAGCCTCTATCATATCTTAGTTAATATATAAGTTAATGAAAAAGTAAAAACATATTCTTGTAGAATTTTTTTCTGGAAAATCCACTGGCGTACTTAACATTTTGTCTAAAGGAATCAGATTTTGATATATAGATCAAACTTGTGCTTTTGTGAGCAAAACACCCTGTATATTATTTGATAGCTCCATTTCAATTTTTTTAAACTTTCCAAAAATGTCTTATAATTGATATTTGATTTTACTAATAAATCTAAAATTTTGATTTTTTTGAAAATACAAACTAAATTAAAATACACCGTATTGAATATTATTTAGAACCTGAGTTTCAAAGTTTCTGAGATCCCCTAAATATATTTTGGTTTAAGAAAGACAGTTTTTATTACTGCTGTAAGTCTGGATAGATATAAAAAAATCAACGCAAAAAATGAAAATAAATTGCGAGAATTTACTTTTTAATATTTTTTGTGCACGATTTTTGATGACTCCCACTATCCAATTACTTGAGGTTGAAGATGCTGCTTTTACATAAGCCAGAACACTCACTTCGTCTCTTTCTTTGTTTTGTTTGATATACATTTTAGACATAAAATAGTCTTCCTAGAAATGGTTTACATAAACAACGTATCACTTTCCATGAAGAAAAGAGGAGACAGAGAACCCCAGCATAATATACAATTACTTGCTACAACTAGAAAGTAATGGAAATCGGTCCCCTACAGTTCAATTTTTCCAGTCAGATAATATTTAGTCACTGTTCTGATTGTTATTATCAAACTTGTCCAACTGGGTACGGAGTTTGCCTTTCTTGATATCTAAATTACATTACGCTATGACAGTTACAACTTACTAAAGTCATAATCTCCATCCTTTATCTACTTTCATGTAATAACATAATACTTTTCAAAAATTGTTACCTCCGCCCCCAGAACGATTACCAGTTTATCTATTCAAAAGGGCTTTTGGCGCAAATTGTCAGTTGTCATTTTCATTCATAAATTTTAAAACAGCGTCCACATACTGGAAATTAGGTTCACAAATAAATTAAAGAATTTTTTCCCCTTATAATATTTATTTTTGTACTGTGTATTTTTTGAAATATTTTGAAATTCTAAAAATACTAAACAGCTTACTTACAGAGTGAAACAACTTATTTTAATAAATGTTCAAAATTTCCACCCTGACTATCCAAACATTTTTCGCATCTCCGAGATATTTCGTTGCACTCTCACCACAACTCTTCAACGTAGCTTTAGAACACATAATCAGAAATGCAAGAATTGATACACCGACTTCCATATTCCATCGAGAAGGACCAAACTTACTGCTGGCATTTGCAGACGATGTAGATCTAATAGAAAACACAAGAATAAAAATGAAGGAAACTTTTATCAGGTTCGAGAAGGAAGCAGAGAAGATGGGGCTACAAATAAATGAAAACAAAACTAAATATATGTACACGAGCCGCAATATTCGAAACAGAGACAGAATTGGACAGAACATCACCATCGACGACTACAACTTTGAGCGCGTCAGAGAATTTAAGTATCTTGGAACAACAATAACTGAAGATAATAACGGATCACAAGAAATAAACAATAGGATCCAAGCTGGGAACAGATGTAGCTACGCCCTTCGAGACCTGATAAAATCGAAACAACTAATAAGACGAACAAAGATAAATCTATATAAAACAGTTATAAGACCAGTAGTGATGTGCGGCAGTGAAACTTGGACAATAACAAAGGCAAACGAAGAGCGACTGCGAGTTTGGGAGAGAAAAATCCTAAGGAAAAATCTTTGGCCCGTTACTGGATGGGGCAACGGGACAATATAAAATAAGAACAAACAAAGAGTTAGAAGAGTTATACGCAGACGCCAACGTAGTTAAAGAGCAAAAAGACCACTTGGACGACCCCGGCTCCGGTGGCGGGATAATATAGCCGGAGACCTTAAAGCTATGGATGTAGAGAACTGGATGGAGCTAGCAAAGGACAGAAACGAATGGAGGCATATTGTCAAGTCGGCTTAAACCCACACGGGATTGTAACGCCACGGAGTAAGAGTAAGTATGAGTTATTTCGTTATAGGTGGCCTCTCTAATTGAATCTCGAGATAAACTTTCGAACCCGTACCGTATCCCTGCCATACAGTCCCCTATCGTTGTCACTGGATTACAATAAACAATGTTTTTTATTGCTCCCCATATAAAATAATCTAAGGCAGTCAAATCAGGAGAATGAAGAGACCACAGAAAAGGTCCATTGTTGCCAAATCACTTGTCATAAAATGTTGCTTGTAAGAAGTTGGTAACTGACGTATACATATACAGCTGGATTGACTACCATGGTTTAAATTTAAAACCTCCCTAAATTAACAGCAGAGGGCTTAAACTGACAAGAGCAACAATAAGTCAAGCAAGTTTTAAACCCTAAAAATAGAAGAATAAAAAATCATTTTGTCTTCGTACTAACCGGCAAAAATGGAGAACTTTATTTATTTTCAGGATACATATTGCAAAGTATTATCGCAAGGTTCTTATCCTGAATATCCATATAAGCGTTTATTTATTGACATATGTAATATAAATTATGACAATATCATCCGCAAAACAAAATTAGCCGACTATAAGAATTAAATTTCATGATAGCTAGATCGGGTTTAAATCTTAAATCTTCTTAGTGAGTCGGGCTTATAATTTTTTGGTTCTATTGTATTTCGCGTTTAAATTAGTTACGATTTTATTAACTATTAAATTATTTAAGTTTACTTCAAATACAAATATATAAATAAAATAAAGTCCAGATATCTTAATTTAAGCCTGGCCAAATTCATATTAAACTACAAGCAAAGTCGGGTATTCATCTTGTATTCCCTTTTAGAAAAGCCCTTTGGCTTTTCGGATTCTTGAAATTATCTTTCAATCTCTAAACCATTCTTGCCTTATATCTTTTTTACCCCAATTTAATCCGTACGTATTAGTGGTTTCCTTTTGAGTGGTGTTCCTATTACATTTTTCACACCTTATTTACTAGATTAGTTTTTCTTTTCAGCTTATGTCTATTTTTTTTATGAGGAAGGAAGCTATATTTGTCTTCTTTTCTGTCTAAAAAATCCCTGTTAAAAACATGAAATTTTTTGAATGAGTTTTTTAGCCAAAAAAAATTGAAAAATATTCATAAATTTGTACTATTAACGGCATACACAATTTGAGACGTTGAATCCCATAAAGTAATATATATATATATATATATATATATATATATATATATATATATATATATATATGAATAATTTGGTTATTCCGGGTTTCAATCCGTTCGTTCAAAAAATCGTTTTCACGACGTTTCGCCAAAATCTCGTTTGGCATTTTCAAGTGCGGTTCATCTCGTTACTCGCTGAGAACTGATGGTGGCCTCTGATTAATTTCGAGTTTTGTTAAGCTGGGTCGCTTTCTGATTAGATGAGCGGCTTCGCAGGCTCCTCTCCTCTGCCGAGTCCGATATATTTTGTTCTTGTGTGCTGGTCTCTCGTGTACTAGTTGACTTTTGTTATTTTCTTTCTTGATTCTTTATTAATGTTTTCCATGTAGTTGGAACATTTATAGCATCGTCTCGTTTATTTAGGTATCCCGCTTTTTCGATTTCTAGGGCCTCTCTTATGACGCGTACCTTATAGTTCTGTACTGGTGCTATTTCTTTTGTTTTTTCGAAATCGATGGTATGTCCGGTTGTTTGGTGATGTTGAAATAGGGCTGAGGTTGTCTGTTTGTTTTTGAGGCTATTTTTATGTTCTTGGATTCTTGCTGATATGCGCCTGTTTGTTTGTCCTATATAAGTTTGATGGCAATCTGCACATGGAATGCTGTAAACGCCATGATTTTCAAGGTTGGTCTTGTCTTTGGGATTTCCCAGGATGTTGGCTATTGTTTTTTTGTGGTTTAAATATGAGCTGTATGGTGTGTTTTCTTAAGATTCTTCCGATCCTTTTATGTATGGTATTATGGCTTTTTTACTTGTTTGATCTTGGTCTTTGGTCGTCTTCTCTTGTCTTTTTATGGCTTTCTTTATATCTGATTATGAGAAACTATTCCGTTCTAGAGCTGTAGAAATGTGTCTTATTTCGTCTTGTTTTGTGTCAAGTTCTGTTAGGCGGAGAGATCTTGATACTAGTGTGTTGACTACTGTCTTTTTTTGAGAGGGATGATGATGTGACGCTGCATTGAGATATCGGTCAGTATGCGTGGGTTTCCGATATACGCTAAACCCCAGGGTGTTGTTGAGTTTCCTAGTTAATAGCGGGTCCAAAAAAGGAAGTTTCTTTTCTTGTTCGATTTCTAGCGTGAATTGGATTCTGTGGTGGATATTGTTCAGGTATGTGAGGAAATCCAAGAACATAAAAATAGCTTCAAAAACAAACAGACAACCTCAGCCCTATTTCAATATCACCAAACAACCGGACATACCATCGACTTCGAAAAAACAAAAGAAATAGCACCAGTACAGAACTACAAGGTACGCGTCATAAGAAAGGCCCTAGAAATCGAAAAAGCGGGACAGCTAAATAAACGAGAGAATGTTATAAATGTTCCAACTACATGGAAAACATTAATAAAGAATAAAGAAAGAAAACAACAAAAGTCAACTAGTACACGAGAGACCAGCATACAAGAACAAAATATATCGCACTCGGCAGAGGGGAGGAGCCTGCGAAGCCGCTCATTCAGTCAGGAAGCGAGCCAGCTAAACAAAACTCGAAATTCATCAGAGGCCACCATCAATTCTCAGCGAGTAACGAGATGAACCGCACTTGAAAATGCCAAATGAGATTTTGGCGAAACGTCGTGAAAACGATTTTTTGAACGAACGGATTGAAACCCGAAATAACCAAACTATTCATATATATATATATATATATATATATATATATATATATATATATATATATATATATATATATATATATGTTTTTTAATAGGTTGTGTCCTTTATGACTAACAATAATATTATGATTTTTAAGGACATTTTGAAGTTTTTCTGAGAGTGGTGGTATATATGGTATGGTTTTTATTTTTTGATGTTTAGAGTTTTGGTTGTTGTTATTGTAAAATTTGTGTATTCTTTTTTGAAGATATTGTTTATAATTTTAGGGTATAACTGTTTAATAATAAAGCTTCCTTTGCTTTTTGAATTGCTTCGTTTCGGAATTCTGGATCGGAAAATTTTATGGTTCGATCTACAATTTCTCTCACCACCGATTTTTTTTTGGGATAGAGGATGTTTAGGAATTAAAGTGTAGATATCTAGAGGACCATGTTGCTTGTGTATACCATTGAGTTTTGATAACGTTATTTTGGTGGTAAATTATAAGGCCTAAGAAATTGATTTTATTTTTTCTTCTTTTTCTATAGTGAATTGTAATTTTTGGTGGTAGGCATTAAATTTATTGAGAATATCTTCACAACGATTTTTTGGAATTGCTGTTATACAATCGTCAACATATCTATAAAAAAATGGTATATTGATGTCTAAATTGGGTATAACAATTTCTTCGAGGTCCTCCAACACTAGCTGGGTTATAACACTAGATATTGAGGCAGCCATGGCGCAACCCTCTGTTTATAAAATTTACCATTGTAAAGAAAGTATGTTGATGTAAACGTTTGTTCTACTACATTTTGAAATTTATTGAGCGGTATGTCTGTAAATTGTTTTATTGGCTCCCATTTTTTTGTTATTATTTTTTTTTGCTATCCATATTGCAATATTGATGTATAAGTATATTACGTCTAAAGATATCAGTAATCAGATTTCAGGTAAAGTTGTGTTTTTAATTTTATTTTTAAAATCCGTGGAATATATATATATATATATATATATATATATATATATATATATATATATATATATATATATGTATATATATATATATATGTATATATATATATATATATATATATATATATATATATATATATATATATATATATATAAGAATGCTCTAGTAGTTTTTATAAATAATACTATTCTTCATGAAAATCCTTCTCGCCAAATTAATGTATTCTATCGATAATTTCTACCTTTACTCTCACATGCACACTGTCGTATCAGACAGCAAAATCTGGAGAACATTAACTGCATGTTTTGGATTTATTGCGATGTTACCAAATCTACGTTTTCTCTAAATGTACAAAAATTGTGTACAATCTAGTAACACGGTATTGGGGATGACCCCCCATCTACGAAGTCTCAACCCGCTGAGACTTAAAATAATTGAGATATCCATTAAACCCCATGTGATTTCAAATTGCACCCTACTCCGCAGTCCTCAAAGGGTCAGTACGCTTCTAGCCTACCTGTCCCTAGGCCTCTAGAAAAATATGAAATCGGCTCGGAATCGGATGAACTAGATGTTGTTGAACCAAAGGCCGGACTAAGTTTTCAACAGAAAGACGATTACGAATGTAGTAGCAGTAACCAGTCCCATTTTATATCTTAGGAAGAGCTCAACGATCTTATTCATGGGCGAAGTGGTCATAATTGGTGATGGGTCAATAATTGAAATTCTCTCTCCATCGCTTATTCGTGATTTGGATCTTCCCAAAACAAAATGACAGCTGCTTGAATCTCGTTTACAACAGTGGAATCTCTTATAAAAAGAGTGAAAATTTTTAATTTTCGATAAAGACAGTCTATTATGGCAGTATTTTTCTCAATAGCAAATGACTTAGTTTACTGTCATAATATTTCAGCTTTAATCAACAAACTTGGCCTTTCTTATAAACCTATCAAGTTAAGATTGTTTATTAACTCTTCAAAGATAAGTCTAATGGCAGTATTATTGTTTAATTAAAAATAACAACCATCTGTTCCACTAGATCATGCTGTAAATATGAAAGAAACGTCGAGATCATGCGTATTTTGGGGAACATTATTTTTGTAAGATTTTTGGGGAAAACGAAAGCAAAAGAAACTGAAAAGATATAATTACATGGAAATCTTAGGTAGAACAGCCAATGGTCCTATCTACTGAACAAATGAGTAAATGTATGGTTCGTTATGTTGGTATTTTGATATTTTCATCATTTCTTATTTGTAACATGAATGAGTTTGTTACATATACTGATTAATTATGTTTCAGCCGAGTGCGTTTCGAGCATAAATGTTCTTATGCAATATTTATTTTCAATTTACGATTGGGGAAAAATTTATGAGGATAGTATTGAAAGTTTCTATTTTTCTATTTGGCGACCCTGCGGCAAACCATTCCCACATCTTTAGACCTTAAATATAATTTTCGCTAGCTGAGGGTATTTAAAGATATTAATATTGGAAACATAGTGTCGACTAAAAAACAGACCGCGCGAAGCCGAGACGGCAATGTTAGTAGTTTAATAAAAAGGAACGGAACACGGTTAATAGCAGGATGGATAAATATGAATCCAGTGCAAAATTCTTTAACCAAAAAAAATCCAAGCTTTACTTTAGTTGGTATGTGTCTATTTCTTTGTATTACACTTCAAGCAAAGCTAGCCTGTAATACAAAAATAACAAAGAAAACTTAACCTAATTCAAAATAAGTCCAGCCGAGTCTTGACCTCATTTTGTTTTGTTGCGAAACTACATTGCATAAAATTACAGTAATTTAAATTCCAAATCAACAAAACCAATTAAAGCTATGTATATAAGACTCCAAAATACATTACTATTTAAAGAATTTGTTTTAGAATGAAGATTTAAAACCCATTCTTACATTGTGATGAAGTTGTTTATTGTCCCCAGAATCCTCGTACCAAATAAATTGCAGTAGACTAAAAATGAGTAAATGGCGTAATGTATTATAATATATATATATATATATATATATATATATATATATATATATATATAAAAAATTATATATATATAGATATATATATATATATATATATATATATATATATATATATATATATATATATATATGCCTCCTTACGCTTTAGTCTACTTCAAATTACTGAATTGAAAAAAAACTTTAAAGAAAAATAAATCTTTACTGTGAACTTTGAAATTAGAAACACCATATTTTATCAAGAATTTAGCGAGGGCTGCCCCAGAATCAAGATAAGCAGTTCCTCCTACGTTTAAAGCAAAAGGAATTCGGTCACTTTGTGTTTCTCATAAGAGGAAGGTTTACTTTGACCCTTTTAGTGTAGTATGGCATGGAACAGCCGTTTCAGGACTTTCAGAAATTACAAACATAAAAATTTATATCAGTATTCAAGATATCATCGAGAAATGTGAAAATTTTTAATTTGCCGAAATGTGAATGATTTTATATGTTTTACAAATTGAAAACATATTCGGAACTCCAGCCTGCTGACATGCAAAGACTAGTGCAACATATTTGTTGTCCTTTATACGCATTACATAGGTAAAAATTTACTGCATTTTTTTTTCTTCTATCTTTGTCAAACTATTAATTTTTTTAAGAAAGATTTGAAACTAAGAAATCCCTAAAAAAGCATTACGAAATGTACAGGGTATCCAGTTTTGCAGGACATCTCTATTATTATTAAAGATAAAGACTTCCCATTTTCGTGAACCTTTGCTACATTTTTGTTCAACAAAACATGCAATAGACAACATTTTTCTAGCCCTCTCTGTATTTTTATAATACAGGGTTTCAATATAGAAGTAGGACTTATATTTTTTAATATCGTTTGTTCATGACTTTTGAATTTTTCTATTCCTTTACATGAGATTGAAGGTCTTGCTTTTACAGAAGCCAGAAGATCCACCCGTTTCCCTTTCTGTTTTTTTAACATCAAGTCAAGATTCTATATTCTACTAAGTTATTCTTTAATTTAAAACATATATTTTGATATGGTAGCCTTCTTGCCTGATATATTTATATATATATATATATATATATATATATATATATATATATATATATATACATATCTGCCAAAATATATCATCGAATTAGCTAGACACTGTCTTGATAACACCTATTTTACTTATGAAGACCGACGATATAAACAAGTCGAGGGAGCCCCGATGGGATCGCCGCTATCTCCCACACTCGCTAACTTATTTATGGAAGACTTTGAATCAAAAGCTTTGGAGACCTTTTCACACAAACCAAGACTGTGGCTACGTTACGTAGATGACACATTCGTTATCTGGCAACATGGGGAAGAAACTCTCAAAAGTTTTCTGGAACAGATAAACAGTATATATCCCAAAATTAAATTCACCATAGACACAGAATAGGAAAGAGAACTACCGTTTATGAATATCCTACTGAAAAGAAAAGAGGATGGCTTGCTTTCGCACACTATCTACAGAAAGCCCACTCACACCAACAGGTACCTCAACGCCGCTTCACATCACCACCCCGCCCGAAAACCTTCGATTATATATATATATATATATATATATATATATATATATATATATATATATATATATATATATATGTATGTATGTGTGTTATGTTGGATATTCTCACGGGTGTGATGTGTAATCGAAGGTTTTCAGGCATCCCGTGCATGTGCTGAGTCTCTCTCAGGACTGTAAGACAGCTGACGTTTCGATGAAATCTCATTCACCATTTTCAAAGCTCACTGTACGGCGTCTACGAGCGAACTTCGTAGAAAGTTGTTTCCTGCAAATGTTGCTCTCGGTTCGATACAGCTCCACTGAAAAGAGCATTAGATGTTCGAAAAGCGCATGAAAAGAGAACCACAGTTGTGTTTGCAAGAAACTCTTTGTGCATATTCTTTCCTTTATCAGCTTTAAAGGAGAATACTTATAGGCAACTACGAATATGCCGAGTTGGATTTTAAATACTTCCTCTAAGGTAAATACAGCAAAATCGTTAAATTTGAAAGAATAAGTGATACAATTTGGATTGTGGACATTAGTTTAAAAATTTTTAATTGCATTTCCTTCTTCATAGAAGTGTTTTGCTATTCAATGCATTTCTTAAAACATTGAGCCTGTGATTATTTTGAAAAAAAAAATATCCCTACTGGGCTCGTATTTGTCATAGGGCACTGTTTTTTCCTGAAAAATCTTTGTAATGAAGTCAGCTATCGACAAACTAAACACCTCATTTTTTAAAGCCATAAATAATGGATTATTTATCGAATTTTTCAGTTATTCTTGTTACCACATAAAAGTAAAAACTTTGAAAAGTAGAACGCACTTTTGGTCGAGTCGAAAACTTTATCACAAATAGCATGTTTGATTTTGTATTAAGCTTTTCTGGATAGACAACTTTAGATATCTTAGTAACTAATAAATTTTCGAGATAATCAAAAAAGGATTTTATTTCGAATGCCTAACTTCAAAAGACCAATAACCGCCATATAAAATATTACTTGGGAAATCCGTTGCGAATGGCTAAACCTTATCATATTTAAGTAGCTTGATTTTTGTTCAGAGATATCTGCTATTAAATAAAGCTGAATCTAAGAGGAAATGTAGACAGTATAGTGTGGATTATTTGAAGTTCACTTTTATTCCATTATTGTGGGACAAACATCTGCCTATGGAGCTTATATTCAACAGAGTATTAAGAAATGACTCTATGAAGGTGTCATCCTGATAAAACAATCAAAGAAAAACTTCAAAAGAAACCCACGGTGAACAGTATCTTCACTTCAACGTCAAAAAGAGACGATGATAGCAGGCATCTTATAATTTCCCTCGACTAATAGCAAAATTAGGAAAGCTGTATAGTATTGGGAAAATCTAATGTTGTCAGCTATTGAAGAGGTTGTTTTACACGATTTTGTATATGATATACTTCTGACTAATAATTTAGCTCAAAGACGAACTGAAAAAAATGGGTCATAATGTTGAAAGCGAAACATTTGATACATAAAAAGAGTAACTTTTGTTAGTTTTTTATATTAACTAATGGATGAAATTTAAACCACGACTGCTCAAATTAAATAATTCAATTATGAACAACTTTGTTCTCTTTTCTCTAAAATTAATACCTTAGCTTTTAGACTCAAAAACCATATTTTACTAACTTTAGATGCTCGGTCCTGCCCCTATATTGAAATTGCTCCTGTAAACATATAGGGGAATCTTCTTTAAACCCTTTTTACATCGCAGAGTTAGTCCCGTCCATTTTTGCACTTCTGTTTTCTTACCTACTGATTGGCCTAAAATATTTCTTAAAAATATATGAAAGCGGAAGAAATAAAGGAAGTACACACGAAATAAAATCTCTCAAACCCTCATTAAACGAAAACGGAAAATAAGATGTGGGACTGGAATATTGTAGAGATTTAAAGGGATTCTTTGAACACCGAGAGCCCGAAGATTTATTGAAAAGCAAATAGGAAATAAAAAGAACTCTATAAATTATCTCATTAAATTATTTACGGCCAAGCCATTAGCAATTCTGGATGGTTTTGATTTAGGTATTTACTTGTGTATTTGTAATTTATTAGAAAATTTTTTAAACTGAATGTAAAGCTGTCGCCCACGTGGCTGTATTTTCAACCACCTTCTTTTTAAAGTAATAGTTAAATAATACAACTTATTATAATTTCCACTATGTTACATTAACCATAACAATTTTTTCAACACAAAATGTATTTTTCAGAGGGTAGATAACATTTAGGTCGAAGTTGCCCTAAGGTATATATAGGACAAAGTGACAGGACTTTTATTAAAAAAATAAAAGAATATGAAACCAGTTATTCAAAAAAAACACACCATTTCTCACAATGCTGTACATTTAAACAATGAACAACATACTTTTAATGATCATTTTGTGAAAAATTTAAATATATAAGGTATATTTTAAAAATAGCTTAATATTTTTATGTCATAATATAACGAAAAAGAAAATTTCTGTTATAGTTGTACTTTGTGAGTACTTGCAGATGATATAAAGTGTAGGTGGAATTTTAATTTTTTAAAGGTTTTAAACGAGAATAAAAAAATAAAAAAAAAAAATTTTCGACTTTATTAAATTTAGCGCTATTTTTGTAGAAAAGTTTGTGAGAAAATTCTGATCAGACTGTTTTTTAGAGCTTTCCAAGAGGTTTAAATTACTTTTTTAAAGTTTGATCTAAATGCATTTTTGATCAAAATACGGCCCTTTTGATGATACGAAAAAAAAATTACTGTTCTTCTATGTTTTGTATATTCTTAACTGAACTAGATGGAGAAAAACTTCAAAGAGAAAAAATGCATGTTTTTACATGCAGAATGACCCTCATTAGTTCCGAAATGTTTTCTGCGAATTTCATTTTTTTTATTTTTTATTTTTTTTTGATTTTTCAATTTTTTTGAAAATAAAAACGATAATATTCTGTTTACTCAGTATGATACCAACGCGTAATTTTCGGACAATTTTTCAAATGTTTTTATATTGGTTTCTTTACGTGATTTCCAATTTTTACTTATTTATCATAGAATTAACTATTTACAACTAATCTGCACATAAAAAAAGGAATAAATTGAATATATTTTCATGTAAAAACATTTGAAAAATTGTCCGAAAATTACGCGTTGGTATCATACTGAGTGAACAGTAGCAAAACAGCATATTATCGTTTTTATTTTCAAAAAAAAATTAAAAAATCAAGAAAATTAAAAAAATAGAACTAATAAGGGTGGGTCATTCTGCATGTAAAAACAGGTATTTTTTCTCTTTGAAGTTTTTCTCCAACTAATTCAGTTAAGAATATATAAAACATTAAAAAAAGTTATTTTTTTCGTAAGAAGGGCCGTATTTTGGTCAAAAATGCACTTAGATCAAGCTTTAAAAAAGTATGTTCTCTTGGAAAACTCTAAAAAACTGTCTGATCAGAATTTTCTCACAAACTTTTCTATAAAAATGGCGCTGAATTTAATAAAGTCGAAAATTTTTTTTTATTCTCGATTAAAACCTTTAAAAAATTAAAAATCGACTTACACTTTATGTCATCTGCAAGTACTCGCAAAAAGCTTTTAAATGCTTTGTCCAGAATTGTCATGATATGATTCCTTACTGAAATACAGAACTTTGAAGTTCTACTTGTTTTCGCGTAGACAGGGCAAAAGTGATTGACAGGCAGTATGTATATATATATATATATATATATATATATATATATATATATATATATATATATATATAATAGAAGAAAGAGGAGAGATAAATGAAACATCGGTGAAAAGAAGCAATAATCAAACTGAAGAACTGGAAATACAGAATTTCTAAAGGCTGGTGTCACCAACCATTTAAAATACTAGCAAAGATATTTAATAAACACGTATGTCTCAAAAGTCAATAAGTCCCCAGTGAATCAAAGATAACCTAATAAACATCTACACTTTAAAAAAACTTTACATTAATTTTAATGTAATGTGCTGGAAGCAAATTTCATAAACGGTTGAATAAATTCATTTAATGTTAGTGCAAGAAATTTCATATTTTTTACGTTAAATCTAATGTAATTATACAATAAATGTCAGTTACTTTATTGTAATTTATGATAATATTTAATTAAATTTAATGTACAAAACTAATTTCAAAGTATATGTAACTTACTTACGATTTAACATACAAAATTATTAAATTTAAATAATGAATGTACCTTAAATTTAAGGGTTCTTTTAACAGTGTAATTATAGAAGCGGCAGCAAAAAGCCTATCAAAGCTATAGGGGGATTTTAGTCACAAGCACGATTAGCGACTGTATGGGAGAATCCTAAGGGACCTAATAGAACGAAATTATATTGAAGAGGAGGACAAAAATGGTTTTAGAGATAATAAAAAACAGGCAGCGGTGAACACATATACTGTAGATTATGAGACATATAAAATCATACAAATATAAATCAGGCATTAATTACAATAAAAAAACTTTTTTAAAAATAAGATTAGCAGTAAACTTTCCAGAACGTTTCAAATAACGAAAAACACCGACCAGAATGTTTTGTATCCCCAACACTCTTTACATATATATCAAACATGCCCTTATGAGATGGAAACAAAAATGTGTATAGGGATACCATTAAAACACATCATTTACAACTTTCAGTTCCCAAATCATCAGATAGTTTTAGCAGGAAGATTTGAATTATATGATCAAGAAACTGAAACAAAATATGAAAAATGAAGATTAGTGATGGATTAGAGAAAACTAAATATTTAAATTGAGTTCACGACATCCAAAATTTACAGATCGACAACCAAAACGCAATAGAAGCTTGCAAATAATAAATAATAAATACATCGGAATAATGTTTAACAAGACCGACATAGATAATAAAGAAATAAGAGCAGCAATCATACAAGGAAAGAAGGCAATAGGATACTTAAATGTAATTTTATGAAGTAAGCATATATGAGACAATCATTAAAATAATTTACCCTACGGATTAGAAAAATACAAAATGACAGGAAAGAATAAAAGAATCTTAAAGTCGACTGACATTGATGCGTTAAGAAGATCCGCAAGAAATTCATTATTCCAACAAATAAGGGATGAAGATATCCGAGATAATTTTTAATAAAAAGTTTTGCTTATGTATATATATATATATGAGACAAACCACGTCAACCGGATCAGAATTATGACCAAAATTAGAAGCAATCAAAAAAATCCACTATCAACTCAGAGTTCATTTTGAAGCTCAGAATGTCTACTTTCAAATGCCGAGTGCGCCTTTGAAAAACCAAATACGGCGGCTCCAATATGGCGGCCGATAGCCAGAGAAAAATCGAATATTTAGCTAAAGAAGCTGGTAAAAATAAAAATTCTCAACCGATCGGGTCGTTTTTGACTAAGATTGTAGCTGATGAACGCCCCTAAAAAACTGGAAGGTTGATAAAATGCAACATGACGGATCTAATATGGCGGTCAAAAATCAAATACGGTGACCAAATTTTTGAAAATCAAGCGATTTGGAGTTTTTCGAGTCGCTGATTACGAATCCAAAGATTTGCCATATTCAAGATGGTGGATTCAAGATGGCGGACGACGTTTTTGAAAATCAATCGGTTTGAAAAAAATTTGTTATTCAGGGGTTTTTGGGGTCGCTGATCACGAATCCAATGGCAAATTTTCAAAATTCAAGATGGTGGACCCAATATGGCGAAAACTCAATAACCTTATCCTCTATATTATATCCTCAATCTTAGATTTCACAAATCCGACCTCGAATTCGTAATCAACAACCCCAAAAACCTCCATATACCAAATTTGGTTAAAATCTATTTATTTTCAAAAAATACGTCCGCCATATTGGATCTCTCATATTAAATTTTGCAGATCCAACCTCGAATTCGTCATCAGCGGTCCTAGAAACTCCCATATACGAAATTTTGTACAAATCCATAAATTTTCAAAATTCGACCACCATATTTAATTTTTAACCGTTATATTGGATCCGCCATGTTGGATTTTATCAACCTACCATACCAGCCTTTTAGGGGCTTCCATCAGCTACAATTTGAGCCAAAAACGACCCGATCTTTTGCGAATTTTTATTTTTACAAGCTTTTTTTGCCAAACACTCGATTTTTCTCGAGCTTCCGGCCGCCATATTGGATTTTTCGAAGGCGCACTTGGTATTTCAAAGACGCTCTTAGCTTTAAAATGACTCCTTGGTCGATTTTTTTGATTACTTCTAATTTTAGTCGTAGCTCTGATCCGGTTGAGGCGGACTGTCCCATATATATATATATATATATATATATATATATATATATATATATATATATATATATATATATATATATATATATATTCTTGATTGTTGAACCATAGATTATATCATTTTTCCTTTATTTTGTCTTTTCTTGTGTTTAGGTTCTAGTAGTAGAAGTAGAACCTAAACCCAAGAAAAGACAAAATAAAGGAAAAATATAATCTATGGCTCAAGAATCAAGAAAATATACATATATATATATGTATATATATATATATATATATATATATATATATATATATATATATATATATATATATATATATATATATATAGTGTGTTATTACTTTAAAATGTCATTATTTAGCATTCAATGTACTTACTTTAATGTTTTATCATAACTCCGTATACGATATCATAAACCATTAAAAGCAAACTTCTGAAATAAAACATAACAAAAGTTTTTAACGTCCCCATATTTTAAACGTAGAACAATATTCGTGTAACAAAAGGCCGCCATATTTTACTATAATCTTGTAAACTTTAAAGTATTAAGGAGGTAGAAATTTTGCTGCTTATTACTATTATTGCCAACATTATTTGTAATTTTGTTTTACAAATAGAACAGCTCCAAATGAAAATTTATTATTTTTTTAAATAACTTATGTACGAGGTCCTTTTTCGAAATGTATTAGTTTTTTAAAGTATAACAAGTAGACACAACACACATACATCTTAGTTTAATTAGTTTCCCTCCCTCTTGTCAATTTCGAAGCTTTATTTCAAGATTTTTATCCTGAATTTTCCTTAAGGGTGTTTGACTTGCTTAATATATATTATAACAATACAGGGTGATTCTCCGAAAACTCGATCGATTGTGAGAAAACTATTATTAGGAAGAATCTGAAAATTTGACAGTGTACGAACGTGCATGGGGATTAGCCGGCTAAAATATTTTCAATATGGCGGTACCTCCGGTTATACCGGAAATAGATGTCAATTTGCCTATTTTAAATGAAACACCCTATATATTGCATTGCATTTATGATTTCTACGTAAAATTCTAGACATATTTGATGTATAATGTTCTATTATACTTAAGTCTCACCGTTTTGGACATATTTAAATTTTTATGTCAAAAATGTCGTTTGCTGACCAAAACTTAACTATAAATTTTTCCTATAAGGAAGTCCTATTATTTAATTTGGTAGACGAAAATCGACATTAGTAGTCTTTTTATGGTATTTTTAAAATTATTAGTACTGAATGGTCAAAAAAAATAAATAAATAAAAATTATATTTCAATAATCGTCTAAAGTCAACTTTTTCAAATAGAAAGCAGCTATTTTTATAATTTTATCATATTAAGCATTAAAAATAAGGGTAACTTTGTAAAATTTTGTCTATTTCAGAAATTTGTAGTTTCATATTATTGACGATTCAACATTCTATTATAAAAATGCTGTACGGCTTTTAAGTTTTGGTATGCCATGACGGAGAGGGGTGGCGAAAATAAAACAATCGAACCCATAGTATTGTCACTATTTCTTGCTATTTGACATTCATTAAGAATAATCATGCCGGAGCGATTAAATTACACGCACGAATATTATTTAAACTTATTTATTATTTATGGAGAATGTGATACAGTTATTTCAAGAGCATGCGGTACATTCGCGATCCGACATCCGCAGAAACAGAAACCAACATCACCAACTGTTAAAAGGAATATAGAAAACTTCAAGAACTTTGGCTCCATAAATGCAAAAAAAAAGAAATAAACCAGTTGTTAATAATGGAAATATTGAAACTACAATTTTAGAATATTTCGCCGCATATCCGACAATATCAACAAGGCAAGTAGTATTAGAGTCTGGATTATCTCAAACATCAATTTTAAAGATGTTATGAAAACTTAATTTTCATCCCTATCCATATTCCATAGTACAACATTTAAAAGGAACTGATTTTCCACGAAAAATAGAGTTCTGTTAATTTATTTTTCTTTGGTCACAAGAAAATGCTGTTTTTTTTTTTTTGGAAAATATTATTCGATCAGACGAAGCCAAATTCACAAAAAATGGATGATTTAATCGACACAATTCCCACTATCGGAGCAACTCAAATGTACATCCATTTAAGCAATTAAAGTTTCAAGATTCTTGGCAGATTAACGAATATTGTGCTATAGTAAATGACAGCGTCGTCACCTAAGAATTTTACCATGATAATCTGAATGGTAAGTTAGCCATTTTTGAAGACTTCTAGATAAAAAAATACGTTTTTTAACTTATAGGTGAGCGCTGCTTCGACATCTTGAGAAATTTGGATGTGAGCTATTTAGATAACTTGCCGCTGGCTGATCACAGAAATCTATTTTATACACATAATGGGGCGACTCCGCATAATAATCATTTAGTTAACAATCATCTGCAAAACTTGTTTTATGATCAATGGATAGCCAAGAATAAGCCACATCTTTGGTCATCTCGTTCCCCCGACCTAACAGTACTTGATTTTTTATTTTACGTATACATTAAAAATGCATTAATACACGGGGTGTTTCATTTTAAATAAGCAATTTGACATCTACTTCCAGTATAACCGGAAGTGTCGCCATCTTGAAAATATTTTGGCCGGTTGTCCCGTGCACGTAGTACACTATCAAATTTTCAGATTCTTCCTAATTATAATTTTCCCACAATCGATCGATAAAGTTCCCAGAGAATGACCCTATATAAAAAAAAAGCCAGCCAACTGATACACCGCACTTCCATGGCATTTATATTTTTAATAAATTTAGGTGTATCTATTATATATATATATATATATATATATATATATATATATATATATATATATATATATATATATATATATGAACAAATAAACTTTTGTATTGAAAAATTTAATAGTCAGTGAGCCCAATGGATTTTCGAAGCCACTGAAGAGATATAGCTCCACTAAAGTTTTTTATATGTATTTTGACCCCCTCATTACATATATGGAGGGTGGATTCCCGAAAAATGGTCATGTAATTTCTTATAAACAAAAGAATGTTTAATAATTAAAAAAATATGCTTTTATGTAAAATAAAATATTTTCGTATTCCTTGTCCGATTCTAAGCAAAAAGTGTTTCTTATGATTTTTTCGTCCGACGCATAGTTTTTAAGTTAAACATCTTTAAATATTTGGAAATTGGCATTTTTTACCACTTTTCAACATGAATAACATTTGATTAAATAATTATTTTGAAAGTCTGCGCCTTGCAATTCACAGTTCAAGTTAATAACTACAACCCAGAATAATTCACAATTCAAAAATTTAATAGTTTTGTTGACTTTTAACGCTATAAACAAATAGCATTTCATCAGAAATAACGTACGCGATACTATGTATGGAGTGTAAGTCTACTTGCAGGCGCCTCACCTAGTGCACACAATCCATTATAGCTTTTGTTGGTCGTGTGTATATATTCTTTAAATATATTTTAATACATATCTGTTTTTATGTAATATTAATAAACATCTAATCTTATAATATACAATACATTAGCATAAGGAACTTCAGTTATAACTATATTTAAGAACGGGCGGGTTGATAATGTTCTGCATAATAATAAAATCCCATTTTAAAACATGGCATAATGAATAAAATACGATATTGTACAGGGTGAGTCAACGATTGGATGAAGTAGGTTTGTGCCTTTTCGGTGAAATTAACAAAGAAACTATATTTATTGTTTGATACAGTTTATTTTTACGCAGATTTAAAAAATATTTAGGACTCTACAGGGTGAGCCAAAAAACTAGGGCAGCATAAAGTTGTATTTTTTTAAATAGAACACCCTCTATACGAATTGTATTTTCGATTTAGCTTATAATTTTAAATCTTTTTTATTAAGGGTTTACTATAACAAAACTTTATAGTTTCTGAAATAATTAAGTTTAAAGAAAAAAAGTCACATTTTCAAGCATCAATTCAATCCTAAATAACGTTTTCAATTTTGTGACAAATATATTCAAATTTGGAATTTAGCAAGGCCAAGGACAAGTTAACATAATTTTTACCTAATATTTGCAATAAAAGCTACAGGGTGTTGAACACATCGGCTCAAATTTGAACAAGTTTAAATGAATAAATATCTTTTTTTTAAATGGTACACCCTGTATATTTTCATGTTATTTATTAGAGTAATAAAAACCCTAAAAGTTTTGTTCAATATATCCTATACCTATTTATAATAGTTTTTGAGATATTTCAGTTTTTCTTATTTTCCATACTTTTTTACAGAAATAGTCTTCATTATCATAGTAGCCATGGCAAAAACAAAGTAAAAGAACATTTTTCTGTGTGTCAAATTTATAACCGCAATCGCTTCTTTTGGTTTTTATGTAGTGTAGTTTGGTTTTTTTTGCATTCATCTTATATTGTAAAATGAACGCAACATGCATTATTATACCACAGAAAACCCATTTTGGATTAGAGAGGTGCAACATCAAAACCACTGGTCATTAAATGTTTGGTGTGGTATTCATCATAATCGAATTATTGGACCCCACTTTTTTAATGAACCACTAAATGACCATAGTTACCTGAACTTTCTACAAGAAGAACTACCCCAACTGCTTCAAGGTCTCGATGGGGATGAGCTCGACAGTATGTGGTTCCAGCACGATGGTGCGCCTCCGCATTACCATCGTGAAGTTCGTGCGTTTTTGGACCAACGATATCCGTAAAAATGGATTGGACGTGGGGGTTTCATTGAGTGGCCACCAAGGTCTTGCAACATCACCCCATTAGATTTCTTCCTATGGGGTTATATTAAAAATAAGGTGTATGTTAATCCACCAACAACAGTGGAAGATATGCGAAACAGGATTAGGGATACCTGTAGAACAATAATGCCACTGATTTTGTCCAGGGTCCGAGAAAAACTGCAAAAAAGACTAAATTTGTGCATCGCACAAGAAGGTCGTTTATTCGAACACTTATTAAAAACAAATTATTAATCTCAGTATTTAATAGGTAATTTTTTTGTTTCAATTTAGGATAAAAGTAAATATGTATTTGCCTTGTTATTGTTGTGTTAATTTTTTCACATTATGTTTAATTAAACTATTGCCGTTGTAATATAACGAATAATGTATTTCATCATATTTAACCACATTCTGTTTGTTTCTGTAGTTTCTTTTTATTATTTTACATGGCTACTATGATAATGAAGACTATTTCTGTAAAAAAGTATGGAAAATAAGAAAAACTGAAATATCTCAAAAACTATTATAAATAGGTATAGGATATATTGAACAAAACTTTTAGGGTTTTTATTACTCTATTAAATAACATGAAAATATACAGAGTGTACCATTTAAAAAAAAAGATATTTATTCATTTAAACTTGTTCAAATTTGAGCCGATGTGTTCAACACCCTGTAGCTTTTATTGCAAATATTAGGTAAAAATTATGTTAACTTGTCCTTGGCCTTGCTAAATTCAAAATTTGAATATATTTGTCACAAAATTGAAAACGTTATTTAGGATTGAATTGATGCTTGAAAATGTGACTTTTTTTCTTTAAATTTAATTATCTCAGAAACTATAAAGTTTTGTTATAGTAAACCCTTAATAAAAAAGATTTAAAATTATAAGCTAAATCGAAAATACGATTCGTATATAGGGTGTTCTATTTAAAAAAATACAACTTTATGCTGTCCTAGTTTTTTGGCTCACCCTGTAGAGTCCTAAATATTTTTAAAATCTGCGTAAAAATAAACTGTATCAAACAATAAATATAGTTTCTTTGTTAATTTCACCGAAAAGGCACAAACCTACTTCATCCAATCGTTGACTCACCCTGTACTGTAATAAGTATATTGTTTACGTTTTATTAATATCACGTCACTTAAAGAGTATTTTTAAGCCGGTATTCAGCGATTATGTTGTTAATGACGCTACTGACTGCACTTTCGTTCACACGCACTGTTTTATACTCGAAATAGACAAGTTGTTGAGGGTGGCAATATGAGTAAATCCTAATAGGAGTTTTATAACATTGATGTATAGATTATTTGTCATCAAAATGAAAAAGGCATACATTTTCAAACAAAAAAAAATTATGTACGACGATTAGAAGCTGATATAGAGTTTTTTTTTCAAAAAATCGCTGAGGAGTTGTTTGTTAACATTAAGGGATTATTTAAGTAGGAACTCATAGGGAAATGGTTAAACTATGTATACAGCAGTTTCAAACTCAATTATTTCAAAATTGTTTATGTAGCAGTAGTTTAAATTCGCACCTACTCCGAGAGTCAGAAAGTGAGCAGTGGAGGGGGGTGTTCTTTCAACCTGCGGCGCGCGAAAAAAAAAAACATAACTCGGACGTTTCAAATTCGAACAATGGATGATATGTTTGTTGTAATCAAATTATTGTTAAACATATCAATAAACAAATTGTTACATTTTTATACATTTTATGCATGATTATAATTTTACCGTACTTACGTGCTTTTCAAATTGCGAAAAAATTGTTACAGTAGTCAACAGTATACTATTAATTGGGAATATTAAAAATTAGATGGATTTTTAATGTACCATTAATATTTATCGAGATATAGTATGAAACAAATAGAAATATTTGTTGATATCAATATTATTTTTCCAGATGTAGAATAAACTACATTTGACGATTATGTTGTAAGCGATTATCCAATCGAGAATTATTGTAATATTACTTTCAAAGACAATGGAAGTAATAGGGGAGAAAATAATTATGATTATGATAATGATGATGTTGGTGATAATGATAATTATTTCCATGATGAAAGTGATGATGATGATGATCGCGATGAGAGTGATAATGATGATGATAATTGTAATGATAATAATGAAATCGATAAGGGTTTCGAAAATGAGTGTCCATCGATGTCTAAGAAACGGAGAATGGAATAAATATTTTTTATAGTTTTAAGCAAAAAATATGTATGTTAGCAAAAAAATTTAATATGCGAAAAATGTCCGTACCAATAAAATAAATAAAAAAGTTATCACGTGTTTTTCTTGAATAACCAATAATTTGGCGGCAAATGACAGTCGCAATTTGTTTCATGCTATAACTCCATAAATATTAATGGTACATTAAACATCAATCTGATTTTTAATATTCCTAATTAGTAGTATACTGTTGACCACTGTAACATTTTTTTCGCAATTTGAAAAAATAGTGAAACAATTTGTTTATTGCTATGTTTAACAATAATTTGATTACAAAAACATATCATTCATTGTTCATATCTCGTCGAAAAACCATGAATTAAAAAAATATTTTACTACCCATATTCGCCCAGATAGTCCAAATTTTTCCAGCGAAACGAGTGTGAAGCGTCCGAATCACTTTTTTTTCCGCAGGCTGCAAGAACGCCTCCCTCCACTGCTCACTTTCTGACTCTAGGAGTAGGTGCAACTTTAAACTATAAATAATTTAGTTGAAAACGACTGCATACAATAGTTTAACCATCTCCCTATGGTTTCCCACTTAAATAATCTTTTAATAATAAACAACGTAGCGGCGATTTTTTGAAATAAAAAATTCTATCTCAGCTTCTAATAGTCATACAAAATTAGCTTTTTTTCAAAGTCTACACCAAAATCTCACGTATCAAGTTCACTTATCGGCATTTCAATGTCAATAATTGTCGAAGAGCTATTCTATTTGTTTATAACGAAAAAAAAACAAACACAACTTTGTTTATCTGTTTCAGCATTTTAAAATCAACAATTAATTTGGTTCTTTTTTGTTATTGTTAGTATAAGTCTCGAGCTTTCATTTGCGCACCCGCAGATCACTGTACGATCTCTAGATTGCCGAGAATAAACAACAACAAAAAACATAAAATATTATAAACAAATTCACTATGCAAGAAACTATTAAATATGTTTAATTGAAATTTTGCATACTTTTTGTATGCAACAAGAGTAAACAAGTGTCAGTGTAGTATAAAGTTAATGCAATATATTTTTCTATTATTTATTAACAATCGAAAGAACAGCCATTTTAACAGGTTTTTTTTTGTAATAACTAATAAACAAATTGTTCGATTTGTATGAGCTCATTTTGTAGGTATTCCTAGAACTAGAAAAAACTGTTTTTTCGTATCTTAGGGTGACGGCACCAATTATGGACATGTTAAGGATACCTTTTTCCGTTTTATAAAATAAAATTCGTGTTTTTATGTGTACAGGTACCATTAGTGGTAAATGAATTTAGAGATAATATGGGAAGACGAATCTTTAAGTTGAACTTTAAATAGTTGGATATAAATATGTTATTTTACTTAAAAATGTAGAAAGTTCGAAATCACCATTAATGGACACCTAAATCCCAGTAATGATCAACCAATTATGGACAAGTTCAATGAAAGAAACCCAGTCATTGGCAGTAACCTGGCTTTTTCTAAAAAGCATTCAATTACAAATTTAGGTAGGTACGTAAATGATAGGTATATTTAAAAATAATAGGCACTTATTAATCATAAATTAGCTTTTATTTGAGTTTTATTTGAACTCACATTATTTGCGATAATCATCCCCAATTAAAATATTTCTGAAAAAAAACACTTATTCTCATATAAACTATGGCATCGAAGTAATAGTCTCATAAATTTATCATTTACAGTCTCAGTATCATTAAAGTATTTATCCATTTAATATAAAAAACATTATAAAACTAAAAACAAAATGAGCAAAGTAACAAAAACTAAGTAAATTCTTATAAAATTAAATTGCTTTTGCTTACAAACAAAATATTAGGTATTAATTAGATCTTCAGAGATCTGTGAATTAAAAATATTAAAAATCACAAAAGGAAGTGTGCCTACGTAATTAAATATTGTATAAATCAGGTAAGTTTTTTTCCATTTCCTTAACTTTATAGAAACCTCTTTTATTCAGAAGCAAAGGTTCACTTATAACTTCTATTAGATCGTGTTTTTATATCATATTTTATCAGGTTTGTCAGGCCATCTAAAAGAATTGCCTGTTGATAGTACCATAGTGCTAATTTCATACTGGTCTTTATCAACGGCTTCTGTTCTGCCCGGGAAAAACTCGTCTTCATATTTTACTATGACAAACTGTCCGGGTCGAACAATGGCTTTATATTTTGAAGGTAACGTTTTGATTTTTAGCATGTTTAGCGATTTATCTTCAGAATTTTCTTCACTCTTGTTTTCGCGACGTCTTTTGATCTCCCTTTTTTCATGCGCGAGTCCAGCTCTTTTCCGCTGCTTACACTCATCTACTTTTGCCCTTTCTCCGTTATCTTCGGTAATGCCATCCTATTTTTCATTATAACTACTGTTTTCACTCTCAGCATATGTTATTTCTAAATCTGTATCTTCGGAAGTTGTGTCATCCTGGTCTATTGCTTTTTTTCTAGATTTAGAACATCGTTTGTCCATCATTGGTAATTTGGTCTGTACTCGATCCAGTAATAAACATTGTAAAAAACAGAGATTTTAGGTTATGTTTCTATTTAATATTATGACAAAATATAGTCTTAGTTCCTAATATTCAATATAAAATAATATCAAATTTAATTATCAAATAACATAATGAAGTAATTCAATAAAATATATACTTATTCTCTTAACGATTTTCATAATAAAACCGGATTTTTCGGACGTAGCTCATACTTCACTTATATTTAGGCTGCCATCTTGAAGAAAGTGGCCGATCTTGACATTTTGATTTGTTATTGTTAGTGAGGCAACTGACCCCCTACTACTTATAATCCAGTGTTACCATCCCCAAAACTCTTTTGCGTTTGGTTATTATTTCGGTTTATTTAGAAAAAATGTCCATCATTGGTTCTTGTTCATAATTGGTGCTATCACCCTAATTGTTAAATAAAAAATTTTCCCCAAAAAAGAAAATGAAACATAAGATACTACAAACTTACTATTATAATTCTGAAAGTTTTTACGTCGTCAGAAGTCTACTAACAATATATTTTTTCCAGATACTAATTCCGCTGGCCTAATTTTTATGTGTTTTAGTAATTCTAGCTGTAGAAGTCTTATTACTTTATTTCCCAACAAAAATTTACTTCTACAAGGAAATATGTGAATTAATATTCTAAATATCTGATCACAGCATTTAAAAATACTAAATAAAAATACTTTTAGAACATGAATTGCCTGTAAACTACCTTCCCCACTATTACGTTCAGTAACAAATAAGGTTAATCACATAATAAATTTAGCTTGCTCACAGCGTTTCGAACTCTCTCAATGGCACCATTATGCATTATCCTATAATCAAAGTGTTAGTAAGTCATTAAATAGAATGTTCTGAACAATAAATTGGCGATCTGGTTACTTTAATTCTAGTTAACAATTTAAAGGACATAAAAAGACTTGTTAAAATTCGAAGTGAGCAACGGAAAAGGTTAAACCAAAACGTTTAAAATGAATTAGTAGTTTGAAAATTGCCTTTTTAACAAACGCTGCTGTGAAACTTACTTAACCGACTGTTAAATATAACAATGGTATTTATTTTTGGAATTTAGTGCAATACAACCACGAATAAAACAATTTAAACTCAATTAAAAATTGTAGTTTTTTAAAACAGTTGCATATATAATTTTTTGAAAGCAAACATTTAAAAAATACAACTTACAAGGAAGGTACCTAAAATGTCCGGCTCCGTTTTTAAGGAAACTTCAATATGTTGTAGAGGATACAAAAATAAGACACATGTATATTTTTTTGTCTGCGGAGATTCATTATAACGGGGTGAAAACCACTCCCACACACAGTATTTTTGAAATATCTCATTCAAAGGGAGATATCTATACAAAACAAAGTGGAAATTACTTGTTAATCGAAACGATGTTAAATTATGGTATTTTCACTTCCAAGGATATCATTCCTTATTTTTTTTAACGGCAAACCATCTATGCGCGCACGTAATTTAATTTTAAAATTTACCAAATATAATGAAATTCTATGAAAATATTTTTTTCCTGAATACCATAAATAACTTAAGTTGACGTGTTTTGGGGTTTATAAAATTAAACTAATTAAAGAGAGTGAGCCATTCCCAAATCTTTTTTTTTTAATATCATGTTCTAATTCAGATATCTTTACAAAACAAAATAGAAACTATTATTTGAAATGATGTTGAACTATAATATTTTCATCCCCAAGGATATCACCACTTATCTTTTATTAGGGTAAACTGAATAGTTTCGCAGTAATTTAATTCTGAAAATTACGAAATTTAATGAAATTGTTTGAATGTATTTTTTCACGAATACGATAATTAACTCAAGTGGACATCTTTCGAGGTTTCCAAAAATAAATTTGTAAACGAGGATGTCACCTTTTTCAAGTTCTGATTAAATTATCTCTACAAAAGGAAATGAAAATTACTTGTTATTCGAAATGATGTTAAACTATGATATTTTCACCCCCAAGAATATCATCACTTATTTTCTATTAGGGTAAACCATATATTTGCGCAAGTAATTTATGAAATTTAATGGAATTGTTTGAAAATGGTTTTGTCACGAATACCATAAGTAACTTAAGTTGAGATAGGGGTTTCTAAAAATAACCTAGTAAAGGCAGGTAAACCACCTCCAAATACTTTGTTTTTTAAATCTCGAATTCTAATTGAGACAACTTTACAAAACCAAATGGAAAAAAATATTTTCAATTTCATTATCTCTCATTATTTTTAGAATTAAATTACGTCCGCAAGTATATGGTTTACCCTAATCAAAAATAAGGGATGATAATTCTGGGGTGAAAATATCATAGTATAGCATCATTTCAAATAACAGGTAATTTCCGTTTTGTTTTGCAAAGATATCTCAACTAGAATTTGAAATAAAAAGAACTTGGGGTGGCTTACCCTCTTTTACTAGTTTATTTTTCGAAATCTCTAAACACGTCAACTTAAGTTAGTTATGGTATTCGTAAAAAAAAATATTTTCAAACAATTTCATTAAATTCCTTAATAAATAATAATAAAAATAAGGGGTGATATCCTTGGGGGTGAAAATACCATAGTTCAATATCATTTCAAATAGCAAATAATTTTCATTTTGTTTTGTAATGATATCTCACTTAGAAACTGAGATATTTTAAAAATACTGTTTTTAGTTTAGTACATGCCATTCTAAACGGGTACTTCCAGTTGTAGCCAAAACAAGATTTATTTTTAAGTGGACACAAAATTAAAGTTTTGTAAATTTATCGCATCGTCCTTTTTCTATATAAAACTGAATTATATTAAATCTTTCAGGTCATACTGTATTCTGTTCTATAAGTACTAAAACAACCACAAAAGAACTATTCTAAATGAAGTGTGTTTATATATATATATATATATATATATATATATATATATATATATATATATATATATAAAGGGGGAAGTAGTCGCGACTGACTAGTCAAGAAACAATATTCCAAACGAGGGATATTGGAGATGCAGTCTGTTTAAATTTGTAGGCCTTGGTAAAGAGAAAAACCCTTTTTTGATTCTGTCAAACTTTCGAGAATTTATTTATCTCTTCTTCAGGACATCTCTACAATTATTAATTAAATAGTTAGAGTATTAACCTAACTTATAATTATTAAGTAACTCACCTATGTGGTTTGAATATTAAACAAGTACACATTTGAAAAACAGGGAGAAAAACTCAATATTAGCTTTTTTGAACTGTATTTAAAGGCAAATTGCAAAAATTCTAGAAACTTCGATAAAGCCAAACATCCTGCTTGACTATTCCACCATTTTATAGTGACACCTGTCATGTGTCAACCGGGAAGTGTAGTGGGTAGTGTAAGTAGTGGGGGAAAATACGGATACCTTAAACAGTGGTGTAGTCAAGCAGTCTATTTTTGCTAAATCTTTTGCTTGACTACACCACTGTTTACGGTATCTGTATTTTCCCCCACTACTTACACCACTATCACGCCCAGTATAATGAAAGGGTATAGTTTCAACAGGATGGTGCTTCTCCGCTTTAGGTTGCTCATGTAAGGAAGTACTGAACTATAATTTTTTTAAGAGCGACTGATAGGTAAACGAAGGGCAATAGAATGGCCATCCATATCGCCCGATTTTAATAAGTTGGATTTTTTTATAGAGCGCCAAAAGTAATACCATATTTTTCTCCCCGAGTAACACAAAATGTTTAAAAGAAACTTCTAGATGGATTAATCTACTGCAGAAAAATTATTGGAAGATATTTTCAACATCTTTTGAAATAGTTGAAAAAGTAATTTGTTATTGTCTGTTTTGTTTAAATATCAAAAGTGTAAAGATCTCGAAAACAGTTGATGATTGAATTTAAGGTATATTGCAGACTCTAAAATAGTAACGCTATTTTCATTAAATAAATTTGAGTTTATACTCGTAGCACTTTTCAGTTCCATCCTGTATAATATTTCTAAAACAAACATTTGAAAAAATAAAATTGACTGATCAGAGCGATTTTTTATCAAATAAGCGAAGCCTCATATAAAGAGCCGATCACGTTCTTGATCACAACCCTGCACATATGGAAGTAAGAATAATAATAAAAAGGAAAGAAACGAAATAATGTCGTATTAATTTTCGAAGTTAATAAATTAGAGGGTACAACTTTTTAAAGAATCTGACCTGCTTATTGCTTTAATTCTTAACAAAAATTATTGTTTCTGAAAGTAAAGATGTAAATAAATTAAATATGTAATCACATTTTTAGTATTAGTATATAAAATAAATTACAGCAAAATCATTTTAGAAGATTTTGTTACAATCGGAATTCCAGTAATTCAATAAATAAAAAATTCATAATCAATGCAGAAGTTTTCCAATTTTAAAAATGTACAACCGGATTCACTAACACAATTTAAATTTAAAACCATCTTAAATTGACAACAGAGGGTTTAAACTGACAAGAGTTACAATAAGTCAAACAAGTCTTAAACCTTAAAAATATTAGCATAAAGAAATCATTTTGTTTTATTATTGAACCGACAAAAATGAAGTACTTTATTTATTTTCGGGATACATAATTCAAGGCTTTATCACAAGGTTCTTATCCTTAATATCCCTATTTGTTGCGTTTATTTATTGACATATGTAATGTAAATTGTGACAATTATGTAAAACAAAACTGGCCGACTATAAGATTTAAATTTCTTAGCAAATAGATCGGGTTTAAACCTTAAATCTTCTTAGTGAATCTGGCTGGTAATATTTTCTTAATAATAGTAGGACATAAACTAAACGCAGCATATTTGGCACACATTTTTTGAAATATGTCGATACATACAGGAAACATAAGGTTTTAAAATGTTGGTATTTTACCCAGAATCATCAACTTGTCGGTGACGTTACGTCTTTGCGTTGCTAAACACAAGTGCTACTATATATGTTTTATTTTATTTGTTGTTTTCCAAAGGAAATCAGGATTTGCAAAAGAACTAAGTTATAATATGCATAAAATCGATATTTTTATTTCAATTATTTAACTTTTTTTCAAACCCGTCCTATATTAATGCAGAATAAAGGGAATAAAACTTTTACCATTAATCACGCAGCGAGATACTGAGAAAACCAAGTGGCTATGAAGACTCTGCTATTTTTTAGGTATCTTCCACTTTCTTTTATTTTTTCTTTATTTCATATAAAAAAAATATTATAATATTCTTTATTGCAAAAACATTACTTGAGCTCTAGATAAAATGAAAGTGTTCTTTAAAATTCCGATTATGCCACCGAAATATTTAAATAGAAGCGATTAAAAGGTATTTAAGGTTCGTTAATGGTCTTTTTAACAAGCACTACCATAAAATTTATTTATCTTATTAATAAAAGTGGAACTGTTTTTTTAATTTTAGAATTAATCGCAATACAAAACCAGTCAGGTGAGAATACTACTGAAACTAAACTAGAAAAGCTAATTTTCTAAATTCAAGCAGTTGCAAACATAATTCTTTAAAAAGAGCGTGATTGTCTTTCCTTCACATAATTGATAAATTTATGATATACATTTTCTTCTCTGCCTCTTAGACACAGTTGATTAAATGATATGTAGATTTATGTAATACAAATGCTAAGTTTCTAAAAACTCTAAGTTGTGGAAAAGAAGAAATGTTGAAGAGGACAAGTTTTAAAGAAATCTATATAATCAATTAAAATACTACTATTGTAACTTTGAAAATAATCTTATAAGAAAAAAGATATTAATTAATTAAAGTATTAAATAAAAAACGAGTTACAAGGAAAGTATCTGAAGAGCCCGACTATGATTTTGATGAAATTTAATACTTAATAACAAGAAGATAATCTTTTATCGGCAAAGATCTTTTCAAGGGAGTGAAAACCGTCCCTAAAGTTCACCATCCAAAACAGTTTTTTTTATATGTCAAGTTTTAATTAAGATATCTTTAAAAAATAAAGTAGAAATTACTTGTTATTTGAAACGATATAAAACTGTGGTGGTTTTACTTTAATGCATATTATCCCTTATTTTTTAAAAGGGTAAACCTGCAGTTTATTCCCCTATTTTAATTCTAAAAAAAATGAATGAATGAATTATTCCATGCTTCGGAAACATTTTTTTATGACTAACGTACGTTACTAAAGTTGACTTATTTTATAGTGTCAAATTAATGTCATTAAATTGTTGTTCAAATCTGAATTTTTTTTGTCTTGTTACTACATCCAAAATCCCTTCGCTGAAAATTAACGTATAGAAATTTTGATTGTATTGAGCTGTGAGTGGAAAAATCCATAATGTGCTCAACTATAAACGCTCAAATAGTTGTCCTGTTAGTCAATCGACAATATTTAGGGTAGCAATTAAGTGAAATACCTCCCGTTTTGTTAAAAATAGTGTGAAAAGTGGTCATCCTGGTATGCTATAATGGAAAAATTTAAACATATTATTATTACTACAGGCATATCTTCATATCTGTAGCACTCAAGTTGGATGTGACAGCAATCACCGTTATTAAAAAAAGTGGCATTTGTATAATGCACTATTCCTCCAAGAATTACTGAAAGATAATTGTGACAGATGAAAATTCTTTAGTGAAATAATGGTGAACCAAATAGATAATAATACAATATTTGTGCAGATAATTAGTTTTTCAGATAAAACTTCTTTTTCTTTAAATGGTCAATTCAATAGACAAATCTCCAGATACTAGAAGCAAGAAAATCCTCTCTGAATCGAAGAAAATCACTCCCAATGTAATACAAGTGTTAATATCTGGGCAGGTATTTTAAAAAAGAGATAATCAACACATTTTTTTATAGGCCTCTGTGGAAATATATCTAAATTTTCTTCAAGATAATCGATTTTCAGCTCTAACAACTCTGTTTCCAGATAATAATGATCCTGATTGACCACGTTTAATCATATAGTTTCAACAGGATGATGCTTCTCCGCATTAGGCTGCTCATGTAAGGCAGTACTTAACTACAATTTTTTTGGAGCGATTGATAAATAGACGAAGGGCAATAGAATGGCAATTCATATCGCCCGATTTTAATATGCTGGATTTTTTATAGAGCGCCATCATTTTCTCCCCAAGTAATACAAAATGTTTAAAAGTGACTCTTAGATGGATTAATCTACCGCAGAACAATTGCTCGAAGACGTTTTCAACATCTTTTGAAATAGTTTTTTAAGTAATTTGTTGTTGGTCTGTTTCGTTTAAATACCAAAAGTATAAATATTTCGAAAACAGTTGAAGATAAGTATAAGGCTATTTAGTGAAACATATCTAGAATTTATTGTATTTATTTCATTAAATTAATTTGAGTTTATACTCGTAACATTTTTCAGTTCCATCCTGTATAATATTTCTAAAACAAGCACTTCAAAAAAAAATAAAATTGACTGATCAGAACGATTTTTTATCAAATAAGCGAAGCCTCATATAAAGGGCCGATCACGTTCTTGATCACAAACAACCCTGCACATATGGAAGTAAGAATAATAATAAAAAGGAAAGAAACGAAATAACGTTGTACTCATTTTCGAAGTTAATAAATTAGATGGTACAACTTTTTAAAGAATCTGACATGCTTATTGCTTTAATTCTTACAAAAAAATATTGTTTCTGAAAGTAAAAATGTAAATAAATTAAATGTGTAATTACATTCTTAGTATAATTATAAAAAAATAAATTACGGCAAAATCATTTTAGAAGATTTTGTTACAATCAGAATCCCAGTAATTCAATAAATAAATGGATTTTAACAATCAATGCAGAAATTTCCCAACTTTAAAACTGTAATATTTGCTAAATGATAGTAAGACATAAACTAAACGCAGCATATTTGGCATACATTTTTTGAAATATTTCGATACATTCAGGAAACATAAGCTTTTAAAATTGTGGTATTTTACCCAGGATCATCAACTTGTCTGTGACGTTACGTCTTTGAGTTGCTAAACGCAAGCTCCACTATATATGTTATATTTTATGTGTTGTCTATTATAATTTTTTCTAATTCAAAGGAAATCAGGATTTGCAAAAGAACAAAGTTATAATTTGCCTTAAATTGATATATTTTAATTTTATTTCAAGTATTTAACTTTTTTTTCAAACCCGTCCTATATTAGTGCAGAAATAAAAGGAACAAAACTTTCGTCATTAATCACGCAGCGAGATACTGAGAAAATCAAGTGGCTACGAAGACTCTGCTATTTTTTAGATATCTTCCAATTCCTTTATTTTTTTTTATTTCATACAAAAAAATATTATGAACTTCTCTATCGCACAAGCATTATCTGGGCTCTAGATAAAATGAAAGTGCTCTTTAAAATTCCAATTGTGCCACCGAAAAATTTGAATAGAAGCGATTAACAGGTATTTAAGTTCCTTAATGGCCTTTTTAACAAGCACTAACTTAACATTGATTTATCTTATTGGTAAAAATGGAACTGTTATTTAAATTTAGAATTAATCGCAATACAAAACCAATCAGGCGAGAATACCACTGAAACTAAACTAGAAAAGCTAATTTTCTAAATTAAAGCAGTTGCAAACATAATTCTTCATAAAAGAACATGATTGTCTTTCCTTCGCATAATGGATAAATCTATGATATACGTTTTTTTTCTGCCTCTTAGGCACAGTTGATTAAATGATATGTAGATTTATGTAATACAAATGCTAAGTTCCTTAAAACTCTAAATTGTGGAAAAGAAGAAATGTTTTAAAGAAATTTATATAATCAATTAAAAGACTACTATTGTAACCTTGAAAATAATCTAAGAAAATTTTAGAAAAGAGGTGTTAATTAATTGAAATATTAAATTAAAAACGAGTTACAAGGAAAGTATCCGAAGTGCCCGAGTCTGATTTTAATGAAATTTAATACTTAATAACAAGAAGACAGTTTTTTATCGGCAAAGATCTTTTCAAGGGAGTGAAAATCATCCCTAAAGTTCACCATCAAAAACAGTTTTGTTTTTTAATATGTCAAGTTTAAATTAAGATATCTTTAAAAAATAAAGTATAAATTGCTTATTATTTGTGATCAAATAAACCTGTAATGGTTTCATTAATTAATGCATATTATCCCTTATTTTTTATAGTATAAAACAAAGTCGCTTTCTCTGTCCCTATGTTCCTTTGTATGCTTAAATCTTTAAAACTACGCACCGGATTTTGATGCGGTTTTTTTCAATAGATAGAGTGATTCAAGAGGAAGGTTTATATGTATAATAACATCCATTAAATAGTGGAGAAATACTATTATTTTTGAGGTTTCTAATGTGATGTCGTTAATTATCATATTTTTTTCCGCTTACATTGCAAACGCAGGCTGAACCCTACGAGATTTATCAAAATAATGTACTAATTATTTGTACACATTGAAAATGTCTACAGAAAACTCCGCGATGGTATATGTCTATCTCTCATGGATATCCCACAATAACATTTTTTTGTCATTTACTTTTTACGACAAATAATGGCAAATTTTGAAGCGATTTTAACCAAACAGAATTAATCCTTATCCAATTAAATAGCTTAAATACATTGTTGATTTAATATAGATCTATATGGTCCTTTACAGCACAAGATTTAAATGAATATTTTCGAAGATATTACAGATTTAAAATTGCGGGAAGTAGCGCTTGCGGCGGTACTGGCCGACCGGGGCGGCGGCAGCGTGCCTATAAATAGCGCGTCGGAGGCCGATGTAATAATTGTTGTAAAAATAAAATAAATAGTCACAGTTTTTCTGTAGTGTATTTAGTATCAGCATTGCACCCGTGCGAAGCCGGGGCGGGTCGCTAGTTTTTTATAAAGGTAAACCTGCAGTTTATTCCCCCATTTTAATTCTAAAAGTTATGAATGAATGAATGAATTATTCCATTTAGAATTCGGAAATATTTTTTATGACTAACATACGTTACTAAAGTTGAGTTATTTCATACTTTATTAAAAAATTTAATAAAAGTGGGTGTTTTTTTTTCAATATCTCAATTTCTAATTCAGATATCTTCATAAAACGAAAAGCAAATTGCTTGTTCTTTCAAACGAAGTAAAATTCGACTGGTTTGATCTCTTATCAATACATCTATACATATAAATAAAATTAAAGTATCTGGCTGTCTGTTCAGGCTAATTTTTAAAATGATTAAACGGATTTTAATAGTGTTACTTTGTTTGTTTGTATGTATGTCTATTTGTCTCTAAGTGCTAATCTTCGAAATAGCTGAACTGATTTCAATGAAACTTTACAGGCATGAAGAAAACCTTATCGGGAATAATACAGGCTGCTTTTT
This sequence comes from Diaprepes abbreviatus, assembly GCA_034092305.1. Classification (NCBI taxonomy): domain Eukaryota; kingdom Metazoa; phylum Arthropoda; class Insecta; order Coleoptera; family Curculionidae; genus Diaprepes; species Diaprepes abbreviatus. Next base: position 6,052,327 of record JASJET010000009.1, read on the forward strand.
TCTGTCTGTCTGTTTGTGTGTCTGTCCGTTTGGGCTAATTTTCAAAACGGCTGAATCGATTTCGATGAAACTTTACTAACCTAAAGAGGAGGATGTTAGGAGTGATATAGGCTGCACTTGCTAATCTTCAAAACAGCTGAACCAATTTCGATGAAATTTTTCAAACTGAAAAAGGTGACTGTGAGAAATGATATATGCTGTTTGTTTTGCTTATCTGTCTGTTTGTATAGGTTAATTTTCAAAACGACCAAATCGATTTTGATAGAATATTACAGATATGAAGAGAAATTTGCCATGAGTGATATAGTCTGCTTAAAAAAATACTTAAAAAACTGTATTTATTGTCACTTTTTACATAAGAAACTCTTGGTTAAATAAAAATTTTCAAATTCTCCGCCCAGCATTTGGTTCAAGTCAACAAATACAAGCTGATATTAATGCGAAAGTTTTTAAAGCTTTTTCTAATGGTTGCATTAATATTTTAGACCCATTAAACACACAGAGCATCTAATTATAAAATAAATAGTACATTAGCGCAAGGAACTTCAGTTATTATTACTATGTCTGAGAGCGGATTGATGTATGTTCTGCATAATAATTACAAGCTCTGTTTAAAATATCGCATAATGTATCGTACATACAATATCGTACTGCAGAAAGTATATCGTACAGATTTTATTAATAGTGCATCAGTAAGGCTAAGATTAAGCGGTTAGAACAATCATGATCGCATTAATGTCTTCACATTTTTTTTTAATTATTAACAACTTTTTTGTTTATAACAAATTATCTGGCCATTTTTCGGTATTCCCCTCGATATTCGTAATCAGAGAGTCAATATATATATATATATATATATATATATATATATATATATATATATATATATATATATATATATATATATATATATATATATATAACTTGGATGGAACCATGTTTCATGATCGGTTACGAAAATCCACTAGGCTCTCCGACTATTATGGATGATTCTCTATTAGATTTTAATGTATTGAAATGCAATATTTTTTTGTTACAATTTTTTCGAAAACCGTGAAAAAGTTTAATTTGTAATGTTATCCATAAAAGAAATTTTTAGAAATTTCCGTTACGTTTCATAATGTTCATTTTTATTAAAAATAAGTAATTTTTAGAATTAAAATATAAGAATGAAGTACCAGCTTACCCAATATGGGATGATATGTGCATGGGTATGCATATTTTACCTAATTTCAAATAACAGGTCGTATACATGTAGTAGCGGATCCAGCCTCTCTCTTTGGAGGGGGGGGGGGGGGTGATATCACAAAAATACAGTATGGCAAGCGAAAGCAAGTTGTCGACGAGGGAGGAGACGACAGCAACATTTCCATTTCTAGTGTAAAAGGCAGGGTCGGGTCTATTTTTCTCAATTTTAAGCTTTTGGGGGAGAGGGGGCGATCGCAAGAAGAAACAAGTTGTCGACGGGGGAGGAGATGTCAGCAGCATACACATTCCTAGTTTAAGAGGCAGAATCGTGTCTATTTTCTTTAACACAAAGCTCTTGGGGGAGGGGGATCGCAAGAAAAAACGAGTTGTTAACGGGGGAGGGGGGAATATGTTAGTCGAATACACATTCCTAGTATAAAAGGCAGAATCGGGTCTATTTTCCTGAACTCAGAGATCGGGGGAATCGCCTCCACCGCCCTCCTTGGATCCGCACCTATATACATATAGTTTAGTGAAGATATCTGGATTAGAGCGTGAGATATGAAAAGAAAGTATTTGGTGTGATTGTTTGTAAGTTTTTTTTAATCATTAACAATATAATTTTTGAAAATTAGATTAGGTGAATAAAGTACTGGTTTACCCTTATGAAAAATAAGGGATGATATGCGTAGAGGTGAAACCATCATAGTTGTACTTCATTTAAAATAACATGTAATTTCCATTTTGGGTTGAAAAGGTATTCCAACTAGAACTTGAAATATTTAAAAATAAAACTGTTTTTGAGAGTGAAGTTTAACGATGATATTTACTTCCTTAAACCAAAATTCCGCCGAAAAAAAACTTAGTGACTCTTATATTCTTATCTTCTAGAATATATTAAAATTTCATGAAAATCAGAGTCAAACACTTCCAGTACTTTGTTTGTTAGTGGTACTCGAAATTCTCAACGGATATTCCTGCAATTGTGATCAAAACAAAAAGTGAAGCTTCGTCACCTTATATTGTACTTTTTCTATAATTAGTTTATCTAAAATTGAACTTCGTATATAATTTCGTTTTAAATAAAATTCTAAAAATAATTCAGCTTTCGTAAAGGTCAAGATAACTAGCTACGACAAAGAGACAATTGAATGTCCTCTTACAAGGACAAGATTTTAATTTCTACTGCGGATCCGCGAATATAACTTTAAAAAAATTCTTAAAAAGTTAGAAACTATTGAAATAAATTTAAGAAAAGATGGTTTCGTTAAATGTCATATTTTATTCTATGACATCATACTATTATATCATTCTTTAAAAAGCTTTGAACTAAAAGCCAATATAAAAGCACAGTTCTGTAATATTGTGAATTAACTTATGAACTGGGCGTATATTAATGTTTTTAAATTGTAAAAACGATTTTAATGTATTTTAAACGTAAATAATGTATTTATTTGCAATTTGTTCTTAAAAACGATGTTAGATTTTTTTAATATCATATTTTCGAAATTTATTTATACAGGTTAATCACATTTCAAATGTGTATTTAATATGCCGTAAATGTGTGTGTATGTACAAGTTTTTAATTGTAAATTTGTATTGTTAATAGGAAGTTAAAAGAACAATGCTTGTTATTGCTTTGAATTGATATAATTTAATGTAAACGAATTTTAAAAATAAGTGGAGAAATATATGTATACTAAATGCAAAGCCTACTACAAATTGCTCAAAAAATTTTCGAACTACTTTATAAAAGCTCATTCCTTAAAAAGGCAGCTGCAAAATGACTTTCTATTCAAGCAGGTGATCTATGAAATTCTTATAAAATGAACTTATGATGAAACTTTTTTAAATTTTTTTACCTCTGATAAAAGTCACGATATTCACAAGAAGATAATTTTTTATAAAGCCTATAATAAAGTTGATTTTCAGAAAATTGATAGATATTTTATAAAGAAGAAAAATTTTTAAATTAAGTTATTAAGAAAGTTAAAATTTTTTTTTAAGTTGTAGATTAGAGATAAAGAGAAAAATGCAATGAAATCACGTTTTCATTCAGATCAATGGAGAGCTCCTTTTATCGCAGTATGCTCTGCTAGCGCGCGAATTATACTGCCAGGTTTACGCTAGGAAGGAATGCAGTTCCACATCGATCGGTAACGGGTGTGTTTTGGCAAACTATACCACTCTGTCATATTTCTCTTTCTTTTGATAAGGGTATGATAAAAAAGGAGGGAAATAGTTTGAGAGTCTGCATATCATTTATCGATATGTATAAATTTAATTGTTAAAATTTTATAATTTTCTACAAAGTACCTATCACTTTTAATGGAATTTTAATTAATATTTTCAGATTTACTTTTACTGATTTAGCGTCATTGTTCATAAAAAAGGAAAAAAAATTCTATGGATTTTTGATAGTTTTTTTTCCGGATAGCTTTAATGAATCAAAATTTTATAACCCTATTTTTTAGATAGAATACCCCCTATATACTCACATAATTTAACTAACAAATTTTTACTGATTTCAAATAGACTGGATTTAGTTCTTCAGAAAAGTTTGTGACCAATAGTAATAACACTACTTTACAGCGAATTTGCGATTATAATGTAAAAGGCAGTCTTTGGTTAATTTTTGGTCTCCAAATGCGAAAATGGTGGTAAACACTTTCTAACGCGTAAAATTTTTGAGTTATGATTTCTTCAGCAATAATAATTGAGTATTTTAATCACATTATTTCAAAAAGTTATTTGTAATATACCGGAGCGCAACGTTGCCAATTTTATATTTTCCACAAATTAGGGAAAGTGTACACAATCTGGCAACACCACCTGGGGATGTCTAGGGATCACAAGTCAACCACAAAGTCTCCCCTAGGGCTTAAAATAACAGAAATGCCCACTTAAATCCATATAATTCCAGCCCCGTAGCCGAATCTACTTATATTTTTTAAAAACTGGGATAACTCGATAAAATATGATAAATTTGCTAATTTTCATTTCCGTTTAAAGTCGGTAAAAAAAAATTTATTTACAACATAATTACTAAAATTTTACAATACAGGGTGCGACATTTATCTTGAGACAACGGAATGTCTTAGTGGGATCACATTTTTTCGAAAAATGTTTTATACAAAAACTATAAGGCGATAGGGGAGCTAACTAGCAGTGCCCTTGAAAATGGCCTTGATTCTGCTTTTCAAGGTCACCCGAAGGTCATCTTGGGAATTTTAAATAGGACCCCCCCAATTTCGACCCCGGGAATGGAGAGGGCGAAAAGTTTTACCATTGGGAGTGACCTTAATTTCAAGGTGAATGTCAAATATCAAGGTCATATCAAGGTGAAAACAAACAGATCGCCGTATTTCGTGTAATGTTTCGTACAAACGTTGTTGGGTAGCACGGGGACTAAGTGGTGGATACCCTGAAAATAGCCTTTACCTTCAAGGTCACCCGAAGCTCAATTTTAAAATTTGAAAAGGAACCCCCAATTTGACTCCCGAAAATAGAAAGACCGATCAATTTCTAGTCATTAGATATGGCCTTGACATCAAGGTTAAGGTCTAATGTCAACGTCATTTTAAGGTCAAACGAAGATCTTCAACGTCGTTATTTTATAAAATATTTCATACTAAAACTGTAAGATTGCAAAGTTGCTATAAAATTAGCTTGTTCTCGATCTTCAGAGTTATTTGAAGAAATTCATTCGTTCAGAATTGTTTTAAAAACTGTACTTAGTTCGACTATGTGTATGATTAACTACTTTTAACGCTACCCAGGAACAACCACGTAGACGTAGTAGATTTTGTTCACTTCGGAGTGCTTGTTTTCGATAAATCCCTTTGCCTCTAACCATCGGAGTGCTTGCTTTTGGTGAGTCTCCTCACCTCTCACCATCGGGATCTTGTTTTCGAAGAGTCTCGTCACCTCCCATCATCGGAGTGCTTGTTTACGGTGAGTCCCGTTGCCTCTCACCATCGGGTGCTTGTTTTCCGTGAGTCCCGTCCCCTCTCATCATCGGCGTGCTTGTTTTCGGTGAGTCCCGTCACTTCCCACCACCGGAGTGCTTGTTTTCGGTGAATCCCGTCGCCCCTCACCATCTGGGTGCTGGTTTTTTATAAGTCCCCTGGCCTCTCATCATTTTGTATGATCAACTTCATAAGAAATTATTTCAATAAGTGCTAAAAATGGCTACCTTCAACTTCATTATACTTATTGATCCGCACTTAAAAAGATTGCGGAGTATTTCAGGTATTATTTTGGCACAAGCATTTCTTATTCGCTGCTTCATGTTTTTACGAGTTGTTGGTACGTCTTTATAAACTTCGCTCTTCAAATAACCCCATAAATAAAAATCTGGTGACGTAAGGTCTGGCATTCTTGCGAGCCGATCTACTGGACCTCCTCTAACCATCCATCATCCGTTGAATTCGCGATCCAACATTTGACGGGTTAATTAGGAATAATATGCTGGACATCCATCGTTGCCTTATATCTAATGGTACGTCTTCAAGCAAAAGTAGAATTTGATTTTCTCAAATACCACGATATTTTTCGCTGTTCAAATTACCTTCAATAAAGTGTGGCCCACAATCTTGTCATCAACTATTCCACACCAATTGACCTTGAGGGCCAAATTCAAGGTTATTTTCACAGTCACTACTATTTAGCCCCCGTGCCACCCAACAACTTTTGTACGAAATACAGCGATCTTTTTGTTTTGATCTTGAAATGACCTTGATATTTGGCCTTCACCTTCAGGCCAAGGCCAAACTACTAGTTTGTTGACTTAATAATAGTTCTGGCAAAATCTCAAGATTGAAATGTTTTTGAAAATGTTCTAAATAAAGAACGAAACGTCAAAGCGGCGAAAAACATTTTAAACATGAACCTAATCCCAAGAAAATAATAGAAAATAAATGTGTATATATATATATATTATATATATATATATATATATATATATATATATATATATATATATATATATAATTTATTTTTGTATCTTAAACCTTTTGTTAATATTTTTCTGTAATTCTTTCTTGGGTATAGGTTTTTCAATTTGAAAATCAAAAAACAACAATTTTTCTAGCGTTTCGCTCTAACATAGAGAGCTTCTTCAAAGTTATGGTATATTCATACCGAATTTATAAAATTACAAAGAATTAATGGACACCAGTATACTAAAAACGCATCGACATCCTTACATAAACATGAGCAAATAACTAAGCATGAATTCGATTTTAAAAACACCCACATTTTACATACTGACAGAAATTATCACAAACAAGATGTCAAAAAACTAAGTCAAATATACTATAATTTGATATTTTAATATGACGTACTTGAAGCAACTCTATAATAAATACTAGAAATAATGTAATGATGCTTGGCACGATTTGATATAAACTCATGCAAATCAAAGAACGTTTTTAAAAAACTAATAATCTTTTTTCCTATTTTTTGCTGTTATAAAAAGTAATATATCCATATCAATTGCAGACCAGGTTGTAATAATTGAATTTATTTTTAACATTCACACAAAGCTACTTTCAAGGTATGTATTATTTTATAGTTTTCACTATTTTAACCTGTGTATCGTTTCATTTTAATTTTAAGACTGTTGTAAAATCTGTTTTATTTTTATGAATTTTAATTAACTTAAAAATATAAATGTAATAGTTTTGTGAGACAATTACTGTGATACATGTTTTATTGAAAAGTAAAATTTGAAGAAGCTCACTATGTTAGAGGGAAATGTCAGAAAAATTGTTATCTTTCAAATAGAAAAACCTATGTATGGATATATATATATATATATATATATATATATATATATATATATATGTATATATATATATATATATATATATATATATATATATATGTTTTTACGGATTCCAATATGCTGTTCGCATTTTACTTCATTTATATACGGAGCTGCATATAGTTGTACGTTTGCTGAATGTGATTACAGCACTACAACGGCATAATGTGGATATATCCACTGCCATTGCATCTTACACGGAGGAATCCGTGAAAGCCGCATAAACATATTTACGCCATCCGGCGAAGCCGCGTTCAGTATTTGCATGCTTCCTTCCGATCTGTCCTTTGCACAGCCAGGTGCATGTCGGTACCCTGATGAGTCTAGTAGAGACGAAACATGTACCTCTGCCGTATCACTGTGACGGGGAGGGTAAGTTTTGACTTTCTTCTCGGTATGGTGGCACAGGTGGGTTATCATCTCGATGGTAATGGAATCGGATAAATTGTGTTCCTTAGCAATTTTTCCAAACTGTGCAACCTCCTCCAACACGGAAAGGATATGGTTGGAACGCAGTTTGCGTTTACTGTTCGCATTTTACATCATATATATATATATATATATATATATATATATATATATATATATATATATATATATATATTTGTAGCTTGTCTATGCTAGGAAAGATAAACATGAAACAGTTAAATTATTTTTACAGTGACCATAGATCAGGGAACTGTTGTTTTACATGTTTTATAATAATTCTGTATTTTGTTCCACGTTTGGGCACTACCTGTTCAAACAGCCACGAGTCGTCACTACTTTATTGTCATAAAATGAATCCTAAATAATCCTCAATATCTGATCGTTTATTGCTTTAAGATTTTTCTAATTCCAAAATTAAAGGAGTAATTTCCAGGACTTTAAATTAAAAAGAAGTAAATTGAAGCTGTTGGACTTTCCAAGTCCTGTAGCAGATGTTTTTAATTAAAGAACGCAGACCGATCACACCGCACGAAATTCACATCCTATATTCTCAATAATAGGTTAAACTCATTGAGAAACGTCAGCTGGCACCACATATTGCTTCCGAGATGTTTAATGTGATTTACCCTTATTTAGAAGAAAAATATTTTTGAACCTCGAATATTTCAATTTTAAATAATTCTAGCAGGAAAGTTTTTTATTACTGACAGAGCTGTAAAACAAGAAATGCAATTTTTCTTAGCATCGTAAAATTTTAGTTTAAAGTTTAAAAAGTTCAGGGCAATAATTTTTCAATATCTTCCATGCTCTCGGGCGTGATAAATTATACCTCTGGTAATTTAGGCAATTGAACTTTCGATCGTTTGCTTTGACGAGTCATCGTCAATTCGACGTCCGTAAACAATTTATTGTGCACCAAATAAAAATAAACCAAATAAGTAAAACAAGATTTATTTTCTGTGTTGTTTGGTAATAAAATAAATTCTCATCCGTTTTACAATGCAGTTGATTTTATAGTTGTAGACTTGATGTTCCCAAAATTTTTTGTCCTAGACTGCGAGTCAATTTTTTCTATTTTCAGCATTTAATTTCAGAACTATAGCAGTCCTAAAGACCAATTGTATTTATATAAAACTTAGGTCAGCGTAATTAGCATCTGGAAAAAATTTATTGTTAGTAGACTTCTGACTACGTAGAAATCTTCAGAATGTCTAATTTTCTTTTTGGGCAAAATTTATTATTTATCAATTAAGATGTGAAAAGACAGTTTTTTTGTCTTCTAGGAAAAGTTATGCGCTTTAAGTATACCTACAAAATGAGATAAAGCTCATCCAAATCGGATAATTTGTTTGTTAGTTGTTGCAAAAAAGCCTGCTAAAATGGCTGTTTTTTCAATTGTTAATAAACAGTAGAAAAACATATTTCATTAACTTTATACTACACCTAAAGGAGGCTCTTGTTGCATACAACAAATATGCAGAATTTCAAGTAAAAATATTCAATAGTTTTTTGCACAGTGAATTTGTTTATAACATTTTTTGTTTTTTTTTAATTGTTTATTCTCGGCGATCTAGAGATCGTACAGTGATCAGCGGGTGCGCAAATGAAAGCTGGAAACTTATACTCCCAATAACAAAAAAGAACCAAATTAATTGTTGATTTTAAATTGTTGTAACAGATAAACAAATTTGTGGTTGGTTTTTTCGTTATAAACAAATAGAATAACTCTTCGGCAATTGTTGATTGTTTTTTTCTTCGCAAACTACCTGTGTTCTTTAGTCCGGTGTCTTTGGCAAAATCTGTTAGACACATATTTTTCATAGGAATGGGTTAGAAATTTTATAATCAAAAATACTGGTCTATAATAATGGACTATTTGGGTTGGATAGCAATAGATATTTGGATGTGTAAAGTGTTAAAAAGGATTTTAATCCTTGTCATAGGCTTCGGAAAATGGTTTATTTTTGGCATAGAATATTATTTCGGTAATAAACTTAAAATAAAAAGTTTTTATAATATTATTTTATTTCTTATGATTTTTTAATAATTCACATATATTAGAAAATATAAATAATTTTGACATATCTAACACAAATCACAACTGTAGTTTTATTATTTTTAATTTTGGCATAGAAACCGTTTTAGGCACATTGAAACTAAAACGTAGCCTTTCTCTCAAAAAATTCTAAATTATAATTTAAATACTTACAAAATACCCATTATCAAAAACACAAGAAGTTAAACATATATAAAAAAAATAAATTCGTCAATATAATATTAAAATTTTTTTGGGACAATCGGTCATTTTATTATTAATTAAAAACATTTTTGGGATATTTGACGTTCCAGTTTATTTATTTCTTAAACCATCTGCAGAATTACAATTAGACACTAAAAAGGAATTCAAATGTCATTCATTTTTATATGTTACAGAAAATTTAAATAATAAATTGTGTTAACGCTGGTAAACATTGCGAATCTTATTCGTCATCAAAGTCAGTGAAGCTATCTTCGCTCAAATTAATTATAATTGATTCCTCTCTCACCGATCATGAGATCGAGTTTCCACATTTTCTTTTATTCTTTTATTATATGGATTTTTCGCAATTATCTGCAGTAACTTTATTCAAAAAAATCTTTCAAAAGTCCAGTTAAATTATTAATTTTGTAAGTTGTATTATTTCCAGTAACTCTACCTTTTATTTGAGAGAGATATTTCCTTCACCAACGGACATTTTCCGGACGATCTATAAGAACAGATTTCCTATCTGGTTTTTCCCAACAAAAATTAAGTTCTCTGAGCAATTTCCAGAGCTCAGTTCTTTTAATTTCAGGCAAATCCCCATCTTCATTGATTTTAGTTAGAATTTTGTCGACGGTTGGGATCTGCTTCTCATAATAAAATGTATGTACGACTCCTTTTATTACAGTTTACATCTCTTCCTCCAACGAGGTTTTTCGTCTGCCTGTGATCGAATGTAGCTTGGGATTACTAACAATTCCAGTCGTTTTTTTCTCCGTCACTGTTCGGTACATGATAGATTTTCGAACTCCTGTTATATTGGAACACATCTCAACAGAGCTTTTAACATTATTATCTAGATATTAATATCTTAAGGCATCATAAACATTCATCGTAATAAGTTTTTCGTTGAGGAAAAAATGCCCTCCATCTTTTGGGTATCTCACTAATCTCAAATAATATATAAAAACAAGCACTAACAAAATAAATCACTAAGGACACACTGTAAGGTGTACTTTGCTCTCTGACAGAAATTAAATTGAATTATCAGAAATTTTATTGTTGCAGTAAATTTATAAAAGCTTATAATATTTAAATATAATTAGATTTACGGCAGTTCTCAGTTACCGGTGGCACTGAAGCAGGTACGTTGGAGGTTTCGATAACAGTTTTATTACTCTCTCTAGTTCTTGAATAAAGTATAGGAATATGTATGCTTGCGATCGCCCCTCCCCTTCCCAAGCGCTTTGAGTTCAGGAACATAGAACCGATTCTGCCTTTTATATTAGGAATGTGTATGCTGCTGGCACCCCCCCCCCCCCTCCGTTGGCAACTTGTTTTTTTGCAATAACACCCCCTCCCCCAGGAGCTTTGAATTCAGGAAAATAGACCCGATTCTGCCTCTTATACGAGGAATGTGTATGTTGATCGCATCTTCCCACCCCCTGTCGGAAACTTGTTTTTTCTTGTGATCGCCCCCCCCCCTCTCCAAGAGCTTCAAATTCAAAAAAATAGTCCCGTTCCTGCCTTTTACACTATAAATGGGAATGTTGCTGGTGTCCCCCCCCCCCCCGGGGACAACTTGCTTTCGCTTGCCATACTGTACTTTTGTGATATCACCGCCCCCCCCCCCCCAAGGAGGGAGGCTGGATCCGCTCCTGGTGGTGAGTCGAAAATGATATAAAAAGTGTCAACATAACAACAGACACTTGACATTTTTCAGAATATCTGCGACAAAGTGCAGTGCGATTTGAGAGGGTTTACTGTAAAGTACGAATTTCATAAAATAAATTGGATATTAGTTTGAGATTCAGCTATCAGAATAAAAATGTCCGTAATATGTTTGTCGTCATTTTGAAGACAAAGTAGTTTTGGCACGTCAAATTAACCGTCAAAAGTAAAAAAAAATATTCTCATTGTTATTGTTATGAAGTTCTTGATTGTCCTTAAAATCTTTATTTTTCTCTGGATTAAATTTATTTTATATTACTGAGCAACCAGGTAATATAGACTACAAAATTATCTTAAATTGCTACTCTAGAACTGGTAAATACAAATATGCAGATCGAAACACACGAAAATATCAAGAAGAACAGCAACTTATATATACAAAGCAATATGCTGACGTCTACTGGAATACATGCCCACTATATAAAAGTAAATGCAGAAATCCAAGACCGATAAATCTTGGAACGGTGGAAACCATAGGTCTACGTATTATCGCTAAAATCTATCATCCTATTAATTCACTCCATAAACCATCGAATAAATTATATGAATTCATTGAACATGTAAGACTTTCTGTTCTGACAACTGAGTTTAAAAGGAGACCCGAAACTCGTCCAATGATAGATGAACTGTATAAAACTAGGCAATAAAACCAAAGACCAGCAAGAAGACATCCATTAACGACACTGGGGGAGCTGATACTCAATCTTTAATATACATTTTTTTATTTTGTAAAGATATGTAGAGATTGAAAATCAAATGTACCATAAATAAAGTTTTTATGATGAAGGACTTCGCTTGTTGGCCTGCTAGGTTCATATTTATACGCCCCGATAAATTATAATGTTAGTTTTTGATTACCCTGTATTTATTTATTGACAAAATGTCAGCTAAAGTAGATTCTCTTCTGGAAGGAAATCTACCCTAATTAAATAATAAAGGCTTTCATGTAGGAAAAATTGATGTTATGTTTAGGCCTGCAAACGCCATTTTTGACATAAAATTTAAAATATGTCAAAAATAGTTAGACTTAGGTATAGAACATGATACATGAAACGTGTCTATAATTATGCGTAGAATCTAAAAATGAACATATAGGGTATTTTATATAAAATAAGCAAGAAGGCATCAATTTTGCGTATAACCAGAAGTGCCACCATCTTGATAACATTTTGATTGAATTTTCCCCATCGACTTTAGTAAACTGCTAAATTTTGAAAATTTTCTCAGGTCAATTTTTTAAGAAATCAATCGCGGCAGTTTATCGTGCGACACACTATATATGGGATTTAAAAATATGTCTTATAAGTGTATAAGGCTAATCATCCGTCACGTTCGCGTTAAAAGATGTAAAAATAGATTTCCCTCGTGGTCCTTATCCGATGCTGCAGCGCTTAATAAAGAAAGGTATCTTAGTAATAGGGGTTGGAAAACATCAGGAGTAGAGCAGATGAAATTGCTTTTTCTTATCTAAGAAAATACCTTAGATATGTAATTAAAAATGACATATATATATATATATATATATATATATATATATATATATATATATATATATATATATATATATATTGTGACTCATTGGTGCTATACTTGCACTACTTGCGATTAACCACAAAATGCCCATAAATAAATTTACAAAATTTTTGTGTTATTTAAAGTTTTGCAATGTTTACTTCTGTATTTATATTTTCAAATTTTAACATATTACAAAAATTTACTTAAAATATTAGTATTTATTGCTTATATATGGTATTTTGTTGTTGTTGAGCGCCAGGTAAAAAATAATTATAATATATATATATATATATATATATATATATAAAATCGAAGATCTTCGGGCATCCCGTGTATGTGCTGAGTCCCTCTCAGCACTGTAAGGTCCACGAACGAAGGAAGTATAATTTATTTCGGGTTAGTTTTCTTGTAGACGAATATCGACTTTAGTAGTATTTTTATATTTTGAAAATTATTAATACAGAGTGGTCAAAAAAGAAGAATAAAAATGATATTTAAAAAAATCTTCAAAAGTCAATTTTATCAAATAAAAAGCACTCATTTTTATCATTTTATCATACTAAGCATTAAAAATAAAGGTAACCTTGTATAAGGTTGTCTATTTCAAAAATTTGTAATTTTCAAAATATTGGCAATTCAACATTTTTCTATTGTAAAAATGCTATACAACTTTTAAGTTTTGTTATTAGTTGGCCATAACGGCGAGGCGTGACGAAAATAAAACAATGGAACCCTACAGAATTGTCATATTTCTTGCCATTTGACATTCATTAATAATAATCATGCCGGGGCGAGTAAATTACACGCACGAAGATTATTTAAACTTATTTATTATTTATGGAGAATATGATAGAGTTAAATCAAGAACATGCGATATATTCGCGATCCGATATCCGAAGAAACAGAAACCAACACTACTAACTGGTAAAAAGAATATAAAAAACTAGAAGTCCTCAAAAATGGCTAACTTACCATTCAGATTATCTTGTGAGAATTCTAGGGCGACGACGCCTTCATTTCTTATAGCACAATATAGATTAAACTGTCAAGACTTGAAAATTTATTTCTCTAAATGGATGTACATTTGAGTCGCTCCAATAGTGTGAATTGCGTCGATTAAACAATCCATTTTTTGTGAATTTGGCTTCGTCCGATCAAATAATGTTATCCAAAAAAAAAACAGCATTTTCTTGTTGCCGAAGTAAAATAAATTCACAGGACTCTACTCTTCGTGGAAAATAAGTACATTTTAAATGTTGTACTATAGAATATACATAAGGATGAAAATTGTGTTTCCATAAAATCCTTAAAACTGATGTTTGAGATAATCCAGACTCTAATGCTACTTGCCTTGTAGATATTGTCTGATATTCGGCGAAATATCCTAAAATTGTAGTTTCAATATTTTCATTTTTAACAACTGGTTTATTTCTATTTCTTTTTGGTTTTATGGTTTCAAAGTTTTTGAAGTTATCTATAATCCGTTTAGCAGTTGGTAGTGTTGGTTTCTGTTTCTGCGGATATCGGGTCACGAATGTATCGCATGTTCTTGAACTAACTCTGTCACATTCTCCATAAGTAATAAATAAGTTTAAATAATCTTGGTTCATGTAATTTAATCGCCTCGGCATGATTATTATAAATGAATGTCAAATGGCAAGAAATACTGACAATTCTGTAGGGTTCGATTGTTTTATTTTCACCACGCCTCGCCGTCATGGCCAACTAATAACAAAACTTAAAAGCCATATAGCTTTTTTACAATAGAAAAATATTAAATTGACAATATTTTGAAAACTACAAATTTTTGGAATAGACAACCTTATACAAAGTTACCCTTATTTTTAATGCTTAATATGACAAAATTATAAAAATAAGTGCTTTCTGTTTGAAAAAAATTAACTTTTGACGATTTTTTTAAATATAATTTTTATTTTTCTTTTTGACCACTCTGTACCAATAATTTTCAAAATATCATAAAAGGCCACTAAAGTCGATCTTTGTCTACAAGAAAACTAACCCAAATTAAATAATAAAGACTTTCTTATAGGAAAAATTTATAGTTGAGTTTTTGTCCGCAAACGTCATTTTTGACATAAAAATTTAAATATGTCCAAAAAGATGAGACTTAAGTATAGAATATTATACATGAAATATGTCTAGAATTTTACGCAGAAATCAAAAATGCAATAATATATAGGGTATTCCATTTAAAATAAGCAAGTTGACATCTACCTCCGGTATAATCGAAAGTGCCGCCATCTTGAAAATAGTTTAGCCGGCTGTCCCCTAGGCACGTTAGTACACTGTCAAATTTTCAGATTCTTCCTAATTATAATTTTTCGACTATCGATAAACTTCCCAGAGAATCACTCTGTATATATTGTTTATTTAGTTATTTTTGTAAAAACAATTTTCATAAAATTAACTTACACAGTGAAATTAATTAAATAATAATTTTTATTTTAACAAACTGTAAAACTGTTCATATGTACGTTATAATAAATCCGTAAAATTATAAGTAACTTTTTTCTTTTTAAAAAATCAAAATTTCAGTAAGAAGTAAAGAAATCTTTGTGCCGTATTTAAATAGCTTGTTATGTATGTAATTCTCCTTTCAGGCAGAGAATATGAAAAATATATATACAAACAGTTTATTTCCTGCAAATATCGCTCTGGTCCTCTCTTCATACGCGTTTCGATCACCTCATGATCTCGTCAGTGGAGCTGTATCGGACCGAGAGCTACATTAGCAGGAAATAACGGCAGAAAGATTTCTTTATTTCTCACTGAAACTTTGGTTTTTTAAAAATTTCACGTTACTCCAATGATTTATAGATGTCGTTCGACTGGCGATATTTTTCAGTCTAACATCGAAGTCGGTAGATGGCAGGTGCAGTATCCTGCCGACACCCCTTGAAATTTATGGTTCATATATCAGTTATTTCCTGCTAATGTTGCTCTCGGTCCGATACAGCTCCACTGACGAGATCATGAGGTAATCGAAACGTGTATTGAGAGAGGACCAGAGCGATATTTGCAAGAAATAAACTGTTTGTATATATACTTTTGATATTCTCTGCCTGAAAGGAGAATTACATATATAACGAACTTTTTTCTTGTAAAACAGTTTTTAGTTTTTTAAAAATAATACTTAAATTATTCAAAGTACTTGTGACACTTACTGCTTTTTACCAGCATTTTCAGACAATAGTGATTTTACTCCGACTTCGACACAAGTAATAAATGCTTTTTTTTTGGTATGAAAGACCGTACTTAGCCGTTTTCGTAATAAAAATACTAGACACTTCAGGTTTTAATTTCATAAAGCTGATTTAATTTTTTTCTATAGTCGGACCAGTTTGTTTGCTTCCAAGAATTTTTATAGTTATTTCTACTATTTGTTTAATAAAATTATTTCTTACTCATTTATTGTTAGTTGCTTGTACAATTCTTGCATGTCATTTAAGCAATGTATTGATGTTTATTGAAATATTTAATCCGGAAAGAGTTGTAATAATTTGTGCTTCTCCAATACCCTCATTAATTAAAGCTGAAATTTTTATTATAAATCATAAGTTTTAACAAATAAAGATTTTTAATTTAAAGTATGATCCTCTTTAACTATATGTTTCAAAGATATCGGTAAATCATGATTTCTACAGCAAGCAATATATTTTGTTTCTATCACTCAGTTATTAAACAAACATCTTGTGAATCAAATTTTCTTCTAATTTACATTTTTTTACATTCAATATATTCTTACACCATTGTTTACGTTTGAGACTTACAAATTTACAAGTAACTTTGCCATGAGACTTTCGAATATTATAAATAAACGTTTTTCTATTTTGTGCACTTATTTATTATGAAAGAGTAAGGTTAGACTGTCTCGAAAATAAGTATAAACAATAAAGAGACTATGTTACCAAATCACACACTAAGTACGACGAGCTGATTTAAATTCATTATATTTTCTATTTCCAAGATAAAAGCTTTGCAAACTATTTATTTTTAAATTATATTATTTTTTTTATTAGTATTTTAATTTATCGTGTCAAATATTAGGTATTACTTTTCATTTGACTCATGTGCAACAAATGGACCTCCTTAAAATCTACGTAACAAGAAACAAATTTTAATTGATAATAGTCTGATTAAACGTAGCGAAACTATCTTATCAGTACACTGATTTTCACACTCTGGGAGTTATTTCGTAGGGTCTTAAAGTCTCGGTCTTCCCATATATATAAATCAGCTATTCGTAACCTGTGTAGTGTTCTCTTCTTAGGGATGGGCTCTGTAACAAAAGAGTAATTTTACTACACGAAGGGAGAGATTGAACTTGCTACGATATTTTGAAACCAAAGAAAAAATGAATAAAATAACTTTAGAATGTTAGAACTTCATTCGGATGCGATTAAAACTGTTATGGAAACTTGGATCGGACATACTGAAAGATTCTAAAACGCTGATTTTAATTATTAATTTCAGACATTTGATTTAAATAGGTCATCTTCCAATTATTTTCTGACACCACACCTGTCGCTGCACCACGCATTTCCAGAAATTTTCGCTTCGTGATCCGTGACAAACACTGAATTTTAATGTTCTAATCCTGCTAATTGAGGATCCCGTTGTTGGAAAGTGATTCATGGTTTTAGGCTGAAGGGCTATAAATTCTTATTTGGTCAATTTCATGAGCGTTTCGATGCTATGCATGGAAATTTAAATTATCTATTAGGTAGCACTTCTGAAAACGTATAACTGACCTTATCTTCATCTTTTTCATCAGGAAGAGCCATAACAATTCCTCACACATTTAAAATTCTTTATAAACAAATTTGTTTCCTTTTCTTTTATTTTTTTTTGTATATTTATTTCCAATTCTCTTCTTAATTTGCTTGCATTTTTGCTTTGGTTCCATTAATCACCACATCGATTAAAACGCACACTACATATTACAAGGGAGTACAAACATTTTTGACGGAGGTTTTTGGTGAAAAAATGATCTCCAACAATAGTCCTGCGTGCTGGCCTGCTGTCTCCTGACACTTTTAAACTTTTATTGTTGAAGATCTGTGAAAAATAAGTATACGCAGTTGATCGGGGGAGGTTCTTTAACAGAGAACTCACAATATTCTTGATAATATCAATCGAAATACCATTCATCGTGTAACCAGAACCGTTTTGAAGAAATGTCGAGAGTGAATTGAAAAAAATGGTAGACATTTTGAAGCTTAGTATAATTAGGTAGTTTGTAATTATTAAATAACATTCTTACAATAGAGAACGCAATCTTATGGATAGATGTTATTATTAGTTTGAATTTATTCCCAAATAAAAGAATTCTTTAAAATATTGGTATTTTTTTTATTACAAAAGTGTTTTTGATAATTTTTAGGTTATAACGTTGTTTTTTGCATTAGTGCTTCACATAGTATTATAGAAAACTTTAAGTACTTTTCAAGGAGTAAAAAATCCATAATGGCGGTCATAAGGAAAAACAAAGTTGATGAAGGGTTCACAAAACCGAAACATAATTACTAAATAGATGTATTCTTCGTAAAAAGTGGGTCATTCAAAGGTGTTTAGAGATTTAAAAAATATTGGGAAATAAAAGAGTCAAAACCGCTTTAAGAAAATGTAACATTTTACTTTTTCTTAAACGCCTTCTAGAAGAAGGAGGTTCTCAATTCGTCGACTATGTATTTTTTTATGTATATACACCGATTACTCCGGAACGGCGGCACTGATTTGAATGACATTTTTTACGTTATGTTCAGGAAGTTGCTGCGATGGTCCCATATTTTTTTAAATGAAATTGGTGCGGTAAAATCCAAGATGACGCTCACAATTTGGCGGATAAAAAAATTAATTTTGTCCGATTTTCTTCAAAATTGGTATGAGGGAATCCTCGGGGTCGTACACAACGAATCTGAAATTATTTTTAAAAGTTTCAATATGGCGGATTCAATATGCCGGACGAAAAAATCAATTTTGTCCGATTTTCTGTCCAAAATTGGTATGGGGGAATTTTCGGGGTTGCACAAAACGAACCTGAACTTATTTTCATAACTTCAATATGGCGTATTCAAAATGGCGGATAAAAAATTAATTTTGTCCGATTTTTTCAAAATTGATATGAGGGAATTTTTGGGATTGCACATTACGAATCTGAAATTATTTTAAATAAATTAAATATGGCGTATCCAATATGGCGGATAAAAAATCCAAGATGGTCGATAAAGATTATACATCTCTCGATTTTGTCTAAAACAGTATTGGGGGATTTTTGTTAGTGTTAATTACAAAATATTTTTTGAAAAACTGAATCTGGCGGATTCAATATCGCATCTTGAAAATTTTACATTCTTCGATTTTGTCCAAAACTGAGGGTGTAAATTATGAATTTAAAAGTATTTTTTCAGGATTCAATATGGTGAACCCAATATAGCGGACTAAAAATTTTAAATTGTTCAAAGGTCGGACTGAATCGTTTTTGAGAATATAAATAGCAAATATAAAATTATTTTAAGAAAATCTAATATGTCAGATATAATATGACGGTCTAGAAATTTCAAATTTCCAGATTTCATCCAAAATTGGTACTAGGGAGCTTTGAAGGGTTTAGATATAGATTAGATTAAGATGTTAAAATTATTTTTTTGAAATTCAATATGGCGGATCTAATATGGTGGGTTGAAAATTTGACCTTAATAGCGTTTTTTCAGATTTGCTATTAGGGGGTCGCATATTATGAATATGAAGTTAGTTTTTGACAACTATCAGATTAATAAGATACAATATGAAGGGCTGCTAATTTTACAGTTTCCGATAAATTGATATTGCAGGGTTTTTGGTGCGTATACAAACTCTATATGCAGTATAAAACATATCGGGCTAAGAAATATACGTCTCAAGTTCTTTAGATATCGATATTGGAAGGTTTTGGGGCCTATATTACCAATCGATTAATTTGAAATTTAAGATAGTGAATTTATTATGACAGACTAAATATTTGTTTGACACAATTTCACTGGTATTTGGAGAAATCTAAGAATCAAAGAATTTTTAATGGTTCATTTTAAGGTGAATTACAACTTTGGATAAAATGGGTACTTTTTTGCCACCTTGGAGTCATTGCAGGGTACACTAATCTCGATTAGTAATAAATTCAAATAATTTATGGATACCATAATGAATTCAAAACTAAAAATCGATAAATAAAATTTTTATAAAAAAAAATTAAACCTACTTCTAAAGTGTGCTAAAAAGTGAAAAATAACTATACATTTCTATATGAAATTGACATTTTGGTAGTCGGCGCCAAGTTATTTCTAAATAACTACTAATATATACAAATTATGGTAAGAAAGCAATTACAAATAAAGTGTTGTTAATCTAGTTATGCGAATCCCATTTTGTCAGGTATTAATTTGGCGCCGACTTCAAAATTTTCATGTTCATATAGAAATTTATAGTTATTTTTCACTATTTAGCGCATTTTTAGAAGTCGGTTCAATTTTTTTTCTATAAAAATTTTATTCAAAATTTTTTTTTGGCGTCAGATTTTGCTCCACCAGCTTCTTCCTCTACTTTTCTACAGGATTATAAAGTTATTGCTGCTGCGTAACATAACACATTTGTTTCTTTTCTCTCCCTGTCTTTTTTGGCATATGCTTTGGGAACTGGCTAAACAAAAGATCCGTATTTCTTTTTAAACGAGCAAATATGTCTAGATACCTAACATGAATAAAAACGATCGCCAGATATGAAAAGTCTTAATGATAATGCTTTAAATACATTACCTATTGAAATTTAATTCAGAAACTTCTTGGAAACTTTCATTGCTTTGTATAAAACATACTAACATATCATACTTTTCATAATTATCATAAACTAGCGACCTGCCCCGGCTTCGCACGGGTGCAATGCTGATACTAAATACACTACAGAAAAACTGTGACTATTTATTTTATTTTTACAACAATTATTACATCAGCCTCCGACGCGCTATTTATAGGCACGCTGCCGCCGCCCCGGTCGGCCAGTACCGCCGCAAGCGCTACTTCCCGCAATTTTAAATCTGTAATATCTTCGAAAATATTCATTTAAATCTTGTGCTGTAAAGGACCATATAGATCTATATTAAATCAACAATGTATTTAAGCTATTTAATTGGATAAGGATTAATGCTGTATTGGTTAAAATCGCTTCAAAATTTGCCATTATTTGTCGTAAAAAGTAAATGACAAAAAAATGTTATTGTGGGATATCCATGAGAGATAGACATATACCATCGCGGAGTTTTCTGTAGACCTTTTCAATGTGTACAAATAATTAGTACATTATTTTGATAAATCTCGTAGGGTTCAGCCTGCGTTTGCAATGTAAGCAGAAAAAAATATGATAATTAACGACATCACATTAGAAACCTCAAAAATAACAGTATTTCTCCACTATTTAATGGATGTTATTATACATATAAACCTTCCTCTTGAATCACTCTATCTATTGAAAAAAACCGCATCAAAATCCGGTGCGTAGTTTTAAAGATTTAATCATACAAAGGGACATAGGGACAGAGAAAGCGACTTTGTTTTATACTATGTAGTGAAGACCATTGTAAATGCAAAATAAGTAAAAAGTAAAATAAAATCATCTACGTAACAAAAATATTTCATAAAAAATAACAATCTGGCAAAACTTTGAAGTTTTGGACATCTTTGACACCGGAATCTTTTGTTTCGTTAAAAAGTAGCAGTGAAAACCACAACACTCTATCTTTGATCATAACTCCAATACCTTCTAAAAATATCGAAAATTGGACACCCCGTACAACCGTTGGTTATCAAATCAATTGTGAAATAGTTTTTACTACTGCCTAGAAAGTCTCGACGTATTCTTATTGTTAAGAATATTTTTCAGTATTTCTGTTTACAAACATTATTCGAACGTATTGTATTTCTACGTAAACATTTCAAATATCTAAAAGGGATAGCACTGACGATAATGCCAGATTTGTACTACTAATCCCAATTAATTAATGGATCCAAAAACTTATATCTGATAAATGAGTTAGACATGTTTAACATTTTCCCAGTTTGAATAGTAATTTGAGTGGGTATCAGCTTGTCGCTAAACTTATTTGTACCCTCAACGGATAAATGTATCTGATCAATAATAAAATGTTTTTAACTGCGTATTACTTACGTTTGCGAATTGATTAAAAACACATTTTTATTATTATTTTTTGTCGATTAATACACCTTTCAAATATATGCGAGAATCCTAATATTTTATCATTATTGATTAATCACATAATATTTAAGTTCATGTTGCATATTTGTACAGAAGCCTTTAAGATTCTCAGAAAAATATCATTGGATCTCACTAAGCAGCTAGGGATAAATTCTAAAATGCCCTCTGTGATATAGTCCTGAAGGAACTTTACCATACTAAATAGGCTATTAATTAGCTCGGTACTATTCGCAATACGATCCAGCGAATGGTACGGCTCAACAATGCCTCGACACGCTGAAACAGAAGCTCTCTGCTGTTTCAGGACGGCTAAAGAGATACAAGACCAGCAATAACCAAAAACGTGACAATGCTGTGTTCCAACGATCAGAAAAGACTTTCTACCGTAAGCTAAACTCTTCATCTAACATGGCAGAGTAGGTAGAAGAGTTCTGGGGAAACCAACTTTCCTCACCCACCAATTGTAACATCGCAGAAGGCTGTATCAATGAAGAACACAAAATCTGCCAAGATTACAGGAATAATCAAGGAATTCCATAACTGGAAATCTCCAGGTCTCGACCGGATCCAGAACTACTGACTCAAAAAGTTCTGGTATATACATCATCAACTAGCTAATCTTATTAATGATGTTTTTCTAAATCCAGCAAAAATGCCATTGTTTCTGACAGAAGGTATTACGTATCTCTTATCAAAGGACCAACATTACACACATGAGCCAGCTAAGTATAGACCAATCACCTGCCTTCCCACATTATATCAGATAATCACCTCCTGCTTGACCCAACGTATCTATACACTTTGGAAAAAAATATCATCATCGCAACTCAACAGAGAGGATGCACCAGGGGAGCAATGGAATGCAAGGAACAATTGAAGTCGATAAAATTTTGTTTAAAATGGTATATTAGAAAAGAAATTTCAATTAAAGCTGACTGAGGTATAGTCGTTGAAAATAAACCTTTTTTTTCTATTTTTATCGGATTGGCCTTGATATTGTTTTAATTCTTATTTTTTACACAAAATTGATTTTTACTTAATAAAAAAATGTATTTCAAGTTAATTTGTTAATAATGAATGAGAATTTCAACAAATGTCTTAAATGTGATGAGTTTTTAAATAATGGAATAGTTAATTGAACTTGAACTGCTTTTTTCTATCTGAAATATGAAGATTACTTTTTTGTTGAATACAAATATTATTATATTAAATTATCCAAAATTCGTTATTTATATAAAAAATTATCATTTCGATAGCATTTTCAAATTGAATTTCAATATCTTCATTATTTGCCTGGGATGGCTTTTCTTTTGCACAATATATAAGTACATCTGCATCTTCATCGGCTTGCTTTGCGTCTATATTAGCTAAGAAGCGTGCATTAAGATCTATTTTTAAACCTCGTACTTCATGTAGGCTTGCATTTTAGATAAAAAAAAATTGACTCTGGCCTTTGTGTTAATTCTAGAGTCTGTTTATCTTATCCACAGAAAATATTCTTCTTTCATCCATTCCACATCTTCTTCTGTAACACATAATTCATTTACCATTAACCTGCCGAGTCCCACAAGCACGTTAACAAAGAATTCTGTTTTATCTGCTGATACAAAATGATTCAATCATCAATTCATCAAGATTTTTTGCCCTTCAACAATAGAGCATATTTAATATTTGATTGTAACACATTCAGAAGCTTGAGAAAAATTGTTTTTATTAACTTTCATAACACCCTGTATAAATTCGTCATTTTTTTAATTTAGAAAAAACATTATTTGTCATACAATAAATTCTTCATGAACAATTAATACTTTTTGTTGTGTTTCGTTTTTAATTTCAATTTCATTACATTTTACCAGATAGGGCTTAATTGTATCAGACTAAATTTGCTTCTCACCTATCTAACCTACTTCCCAAATTAAGGTCTCCAAATCTAATTTATTATGGTGCTTTGTATACTCGGTATCTATTTTAATTAAAGTTTATAGCCTGAGTAATGGTTGCCTCATAAAATTTGTCTCTTCCATTTCTCGTGTTTGTGTTAAAAATCAAATGACTAGTTGCTAGTATTTAAAGCTTATATCAACCTGACAAATTGAAAGCATTGAAAAGAAACTTAAATTGCTGATATAAAATATTTGTTTTGTTTGCGATATAGTTAAGCTTCTTTTTGTATTATGAAATTGATAAATATCAAACAGATTCACTCAAATTTTGTATTTACAACTTGTTGTTCAAAACTTAGAAATGTAGTTTTTGTTTTGGGAGTCAGATTTACTACTTCATTAGCTAATCATTCGTTATCTTAGCAATTGGCTAATAAAAACAAAACATTATTTTAACGTTTGTTTTATAGTTTATAAGTCAGTGTAATTAAGAAACCAAATAGACCATGTCCCAATAAATGGTAGGAGAAGTAGCAACTGCCTAGACGTATGAAGCCTAAGAAGAGCGGATGAGACACGGACCATTTCCTGGTTAGAGCTAAAGTCAGAATAAGGATATCGGCTCAAAAGAATATCCAGAGTATGCAAACAAAAAGATGGGAAATAGACAGATTACAAGATAACGAGACAAGAGAAAAATTACAAAGAAGTATCCATGAAAAACTAAAACAAACGAAAGATGAAGACAACATAGACGTAACATGGAAGAACATAAACACAACGTTGATAAGCGCATCGGAAGAAACTCTGGGAAACAAGAAGAGAATAATCAATAAATGGTATGATCAGGACTGCCAAGATATCATAAGGAAAAGAAATGAGGCTAGAACAGCGGCAAGAGAATTGATCAAAAGAAAAAAGAGAGAATACCACACGCAAATAAGGAAATTGAAGAGAATCGAATCAACTACAAAGCAGGATACCAGCCCAGGACAGGAAACTTCTTAGAACGAGAAAACGGAGACCTTATCGCCAATGAGAAGGAAATACTAGAAACCTGGAAAAAATACTTTAGCCAACTGCTGAACGAAAAATCTGACAGCACTCTGCCAAACACAGAGATCCATACAGCCGAAATAGAAGACAGATGCCCTTCATACGATGAGGTGATGCGCGCTATCAAGAAACTGAGAAACTATAAAGCCGCAGGCAGTGATAATATACCAGCGGAATGTCTAAAGCACGAAGGAGATCCATAAACTAATACAAAGAGTCTGGGGGGAAGAAATTCTTCCAGATGAATGGAAGGAGAGAGTCATTGTGCCAATCCACAAGAAAGGCGACAAGAAACAATGCAGCAATTACCGGGGAATAACCCTACTGAACACAACCTATAAAGTCCTTTCGAACATTCTGCTGGAAAGAACCACAACATATACAGAAGAAATCGTAGGGGATTGATTACCAATGCGGATTTAGACCTAATCGCTCAACTGTTGACCAGATATTTGCCATAAACAGGCATTTGATAGAGTTTGCAGAACGAGACTATGAACAGCAATGCAGGAGCTTGGCTTTCCCAAAAAACTGGTCAGCCCAATAAGGATGTGTATGGAGGGGCTGAAGTGCAAAGTGAAAGTGGGACAGTACTACTCTGAAATGTTTGAAATAAACAACGGTCTTAAGCAAGGAGATGCGCTCTCATCACAACTTTTTAACATAGCGCTGGAATATATAATCAGAAATTCGAAAATTGAAGCACTGACATCTATATTCCATCAAGATGGACCAAATCTACTGTTAGCATTTGCGGATGATGTCGATATGATTGGTATTAGTAGAATAAAAATGAAAGAAACTCTAATACGGTTCGAAAGGGAAGCAAAGAAGATGGGACTTCAAGTCAACGAAAACAAAACTAAATACATGTTCATGAGACGGAAGGGCCGAAACAGAGACAGAATAGGTCAAAACATCACCATCGATGAATATAACTTTGAACGAGTCAAAGAATTTAAATACCTAGGAACAATATGCGAAGATAACAACGGATGACAGGAAATAAACAATAGAATACATGTTGCTGTATGCACTGCAAGATCTGATGAAATCGAAACACCTCACAAGACGAACAAAAAGGGACCTATACAAAATAGTTACAAGATCGATAGTTATATATGATTGCGAAACATGGACGCTAACGGTAGCGAACGAAGAGAAACACGAGTCTTTGAAAGAAAAATCTTGAGGAAAATCTCGGGACCAACGATAGATGAAACGACAGGACAATACAGAACAAAAACTAACAAGGAACTAGAAGAACTATTCCCAGATACAGATGTAGTAAAAGAAATAAAGGCCAGAAGACTCCAGTGGGCAGAACATATCAGAAGGCTTCCTGACGACAGAGTAATAAGACTAGCTTAGGAGGAAGCACCGACTGGGAGAACGCCACTGGGACGACCCCGACTCCGGTGCAGAGATAATATAACAAAAGATCTCAAAACTATGGGCATCGAATACTGGATGGAGGTTGCGAGAGATCGAAATAAATGGAGGCATGCCGTAAAGTCGGCTAAAACCCACCCAGGGTTGTAACGCCACGGAGTAAGTAAGTAAGTAAGTAATTAAGATTGCAGATTGTGAGTAGGTTGTAAGGCTTTTCGTGTCCATCTACAGCATTTATACTATAACTTTTTAAAAAATCATGGTTTAAAAAATTTTCTGGGCTTTTCTGAATATTCAATCTGAGAAAACTTCAACGTAATTTTGACATACGAAAAGAGTGCCGTTCTAATGGAATTATTAAAACATTTATGGAACAGTTGTTGGTCGTTAGTATTTGCCTTCGAACAAATTATATTCTATTGTCACGAACTCTGTCAATCTTTAGCACGTTTTTAACAAGGAATTCATCTAGGCTCCAGGAAATCGGGGTCCACCCTACAGGCATCCACCCTCTGGGTATACTGTGACTGTTACCCACCCTAGGGGTTGAAACATTATTGGTGTCCACCCAACCGGACATATTAAGACCTGTAAATCCACCCTCGTTGTACTGATATCTACTTCAGGATTTCTTGTTAATGCTGCGATCTGCGTGTTTCTGTGAATGGTACGACAGAGCCTACGCCGTTAAGCTGAGAAATTGAACAACTGACAGACTCACCATTTCACAGGCAAACCTTTGCATTATGATATTTTTATTAATAATTCAATAATAATTTTACTAACATAAGACATACTTTATTACTGTAAGCGTTACGATATAATCTACCATCTATGAGCATAGAGAAAAAAATGGTTTGTTTCTTTTTTATTTCTAAACTGATAATTTTATTGTCGATCGTTTGAATTTATTTCCTTGATCTTCTTTGTCTATTTGTTCAAGTTAGATATTCTTTTAGTATTTTGTTAACGTTTAGAGATACCACCTAATCGAAACGTCGTAAAAATAAATAAAAATAAAGACAATGCAAGTCCGACAACCACATTTTAGTCAAGCATAATATTCGTTGCATCCCAACTCGATTATTTTCTTTATCATTCTGTAATGGGCTCGAAGCCTTGACTCAAGATCAACCATAATCAGTTATGTTTATAAAGAGTTGAATTTGCAAAAAAAACAAGATGTTCCAGCTAAATTAAACCATCACAATATTAAAAATAGTATCTATCAATTGCAAAAACTTATCGATATAATGTCCTCACGCTCATACTTACAGCAGAACTTCTGTTGTATCTAGGGGATGTTTGGCC
This sequence comes from Diaprepes abbreviatus, assembly GCA_034092305.1. Classification (NCBI taxonomy): domain Eukaryota; kingdom Metazoa; phylum Arthropoda; class Insecta; order Coleoptera; family Curculionidae; genus Diaprepes; species Diaprepes abbreviatus. Next base: position 6,080,165 of record JASJET010000009.1, read on the forward strand.
CCTTCGGATTGGTCTGGCTGCCTACAAAAGATATTAAAATAGTCCCCTAAGTATTATGTATAAAAATGAACAGTTCAAATATAAGAAAAATTCCGTAATTTTTCAATGAGATTTAAAGTGTCTGGCCGAAATTATCGCCCACACAAAAGGTCTGGCAATTCATAATACTCTATACAACATATTTAAAAACCAGCACTTCCAATTTAACAAAAGTAAGTAATATTTCTGCCTACCTTTCCTACCTGCTACCTGTAACAGAACCGCCTAGCCAAGCTAGTTAGTACGCATACACTCTTAAACACATATAGAAGTATCGATTCCTTAAATTTTGTTACTTCAAAAATAAGTAACGTCTGCGGGCTCTGGAATTTTACTCTAATAATTGGGTATTTATTCTGCATATTTTTTTTACGATTTGTTTTACAAATTACTAGCAACATTTTTACAGTTCATGGTTATACAGCAATTTTATATTTTTTAATATTCGAAAGATGTCGTAGCAGATAAGCGTCCTTAACCTTAACATTCTACCTTTATTGGACTAGCCTTTATTTAAACTTTATCCTTTGCAACTTAAAGATCGACCCGAACCCAGTTTTTCTCCATTTAAGTGCTTGTTAAGACGATTGTTTCCTTTAGAATACGCACTATTATTCTGCCGTCATTCGTACTGCGGCTAAAAGGTTTGTTCGAAGGAAAAGGTTAAGTGTTCTCTTTATTAAAGTTTTCTTTTTATTAAAAATTGACCTAAAATAACTATATTTTGATATACATTATTTATTCGAATATAATGCAAAAATATGTAACTAAAATCATATTAAAAACTTCGAATAAATTCTATATACTGGTACACTGTTGAGCAAAAGTAGAGCAAGAATATGCTTTTATTCCATATATATATATATATATATATATATATATATATATATATATATATATATATATATATATATATATATATATATATATATATATATATATATATATATATAAAGTCTAAATTTAGATTTTGAATGACTCTTTCCTCCAAATATTTCATGATTAGCTGGGCGGTCGAGGATGAAATAGGTGAACCCATTGCACAACAATCAACTTGTTTGTAAAATTTAATGTCATAGTGAAAGTAGTTTGTTGATAAGTCAAACTTACAGCTTCTATAAGACCATTCTTGGACAAAGTTGTGCAGTTTTTGAGCTCTTCCCATTTTTGACGTACATGCTAAATAAGAAGCTTTTTAGTCTTAGTCTCAACTAAACAGATTTTCATTTACCGACGTTCTGTGGCTGTTCATGGGCTAACCATAACTTACCAGGGTCGTTTTGAAAAATTTTTCTAATGCACCTGTGTCCATGTTTTCTTGAAATTACGGATTATTTATCTTCTACTACCCTCTACTTTATTCCTTTCGAAATCGGAATACCTCTTGGCATGATTAATTCAATACTAGAATGCTTATTTCACATAAAATAAACCTAATAAAATTATTTTTCCTTTATGTTTGACGCATTTGTATTCTGTATTTAAAACTCCACTTTTGAAATTTCAAAACACTTAGTATATTATTGTATATTTTTCGAAAATGTCGCTATAATGGTGTGCAATAGTGACCATAAATAATAAAACGGAGGCCAAATCCAAAAAAATTATGATACTACAAATAACAGTGCTTCATATAGCAAAAATTACATATAACCATATAAAATTTACTGTCATATTTTGGCCGATAATGAGAAATCGAACATGTAATTTCAACGATTCAGCGAATAATATATTCTTCGAGCAAAAAACTTTCTTGTCAATTTCAATTTTTTATTCCTAACTCAGACCGGTTTTATTCAAATTGTACATCTATCAAGATGAGAAAATGCTTTATCTTAACTTTAACTTTGTCATTTATTTACTACATACACCTATTTCAAAAATGCTAGATGTGAGGTTTTGTCACAGATTATCTCATCCTAAAGATGCGACTTAAGGCATTCCCGTCAAAGCCTGATTTCGTGACCATGCTTGCTTCGCCACCCGCTATGTTTCACTGAGAGATATTATTAAAATTAGAAAGAATAATGTTACAGATTATTTTATCTTAATAAGATGCGACAAAAGGCATTCCAGCAAGTTTCTATGCTGATTTATATTGGAGTTAACCTAACTTTACTATGAACTTTTCGTAGTGTCATTTACTATTCGTATTGTATATTTTTTATGTGAAATTAGCATATATAAATCCTGTGTTTGCCGTGCTGGAGACAATATGACTCGTTTTAAATACATGAGGCAAGTTTATTCACCCTGTTTTAATAAGAATGACGAAGAAGATTAATAATTAGCTTTCATTGGATATTTCTTTATGCCGGCTATTTCTTCTTTCGTTCTGGTACCAAATAGTACCCTTCTTCCATCGAATTTACAATCCTAAGTCATTTTTAAACAATTTGGTCTTATAATCTTACTAACTATATATTTTGCAGCACACTCTTCCCTACTAACTCTGACCTTTCACAATATCCTTCCCTAGCAAAGGTTACTCCGCCTTAACGTGGGCTCTATTAGACAATAACATTTTCTAATTAACAAATCTGGGTCAGTTTAGGTTACTTCATATTAGTTTCAGTTTTCCAAACTAATAAAATCCAAGCTAAACATAAACTAACCTGAATTAATCAAAACTAGCCCAAAATTTTGTTTCAAAATTAATTTTACCTTTTTTTATACATTATAAAAATTAAACTGTTGTTGGCAGAACTGGACAAATTTTATAATTTATGTCACGAAAGTATTTTACATCTGTCAACGTGTAAACGAATATTTAGTGTTTTCAGTATTACAATGATGGATGACGTTATCAAAACGTCTTTTGCTTTTTCGTTGAAAATACAATTTTTGCTAAATTTATTTGCTAAAGTTTGTGCAAAAATAGTTGAAATAGATGACCTATAATGTATTTTGAATTACAATCATTGAAATAAAATGAAAATTTGTTCTTTTCGTCAGAATTAAAAGTGTCATTGTAAAGTGAAACATTGTGTTTTTGGGTTTTTTGAGAAAGTGAACAAAAATACTCTAAAACCATCATCAGAATCATATTTTATGGCCTCGAAATTGGTGGTAAGAGTTTTAAAAGAAAAAAAAGACCTCTTTTTCTCAGATTTCACTTAATCGAAATAATTACCGAGACTGCAAAATATTAAGTTATGTAATAAAATTGTTTTATACATATTAATAAAGAATCCTTGATGTATTTGGGAAATTTGTATATTATATATACAATTCTCTCAAGTCATTCGGAATCCATAAACAACCGGAAAAATAATAATAAATAATTTGTTATATTTGAATGGAATGGACTCATTAATTTAAAGTAATACGGCATTTTTTACAAAAAGAGAATGTATTAAAGTGTGTGAATTCGGTAGTTTGTTCCTTGTGAAACACCTCTTAAATACTTGTAAATAAAACTTTGTTTGATTTTTAATGTTTCAGTAGTTTAATAGAAGTAAACTCTACATATGTTTTGACTTATGAGGGTTTTTTCAAGAGTATATTTTATACTAAACTTAAAGATATTTTTCAAAATTTATATGTGCCGTATATTTTATTGCCTATTCTAAGGAAAATCTAATTGACAGTCTGCTAAAGAAAAAACCAAAAAAAAAAAGTATAAATAGAGTACTATAACGTATATAACCCAAAATAAATCAACTATAAATTTGTAAATTATACATCACAACTTAGTCACACAATTTATCATAGATCAAATAATTTAGATTGTGAAACTATATATGTAAATAAGTTGAATATGGATAGAATAAAGATAAAATCGATTAATTAAATAGATCGTGGGTATATATATATATATATATATATATATATATATATATATATATATATATATATATATATATATATATATACATATATATATATATATATATATATATTGTCTTTTCTTGAGTTTAGGTCCTTTATTTAACAAAAAATCCAAAATTATTTGACGTTTCGCCCTTTATTTAAGGTATCGTCAAAATTTTTTGTCTTTGTATTTATTTATCTTCCTAAAAATATTTTTATATAATTAAAAACATTCATACAAGAACATATTTACAATTTTAAAAAACAAACAAATACTTTAAACACTATTCCAATTTTTAAAAAAGTATTTAACTTTACCAGTACACACCGTATCATTTTGTTTATTTATTAATTATGAAGTGAATCATTTACATCGTCTATTTAGGTACTGAGGATACATGGAATGCGAGTGTGTTTTATTTTTTATATTGTAAAATGCACCAAAAAAACCGAAAAACGCATACATTTAATTTTATGTTTAAGAGGATATTCAATTGTGTATTAACAGGATCGAATACTTAATATTTTTGTTTAAATTAGGATGGTGTAACTGTGGCTCAAATGTCGTATATCCGTTTTGTCGTTAACAGTGTTTTTATCTTTTTTAATTTCTTATCTGCAATTTTTGGTAATTCATATCTTTGTTTTTTATTATGATACTGTTATAATCGAAAGTATGTTTTTCCTCCTGTGTGTGTTTGTTTAACGCTGTTGAGACGGTTTTCATATATTTATGACAATTTAATCTGTTCTTTAATAATTGGCGCGTCATGCCTATATATTTTTTGGGACAATTTGTACAAGGGATCGAATATACTACATTTGATTTATTCATGAGAGGAGTTTGACTTTTTAAATTAGTAAATAGTGTATTTAATTTATTATGAGACCTATGGCATACAATAATATCATGCTTTTTTAAAATGTGTTTTATTTTTTATGGTAGCTCACTACTGTAATGTAATGCTATATATTCTTGCTGTTTATATTGTATGTTGCTTGTTATTAGTTTATTATAAAATTTAAATGTTCGTTTATTAATTATTTCGGTGATAATCTTTGCATTGAAATTATTATTTATTAGTGTCTTTTTCACTTTTTGAAGTATTATTGGTCAGACAGACCGCTTATAACACTGTTTTTTTTTTAGTTTTTGAGTGATTAGAGAAACGGTTTAGATATCTACCTGACCAAGTTCGTTTGGTGTACCAGTCAGTTAAAATTTTGTTTTTTCTGCATATAAGGGTCATATCTAGTGCTTTTGCTTGTAGTATATTTATATCAGAAACTTTTTTTATCTATCTCATTTAAACAAAAAAAAATTAATAAACCTAAAAATTATAATATAACAAACTTAAGTCATTTTAAATTATTATTCAGTCATATATTTTTGGGATTGATTTGAAATAATAAAACAACTTTAAAAGACAAAGGTTGGAAAATTTATATTACCTCGGTCAAACCATTTATATTTATAAATGTTTGTGAAAAGCATCATGACGTCCGACTTCGGTGATTTGTCGTAAACGTCTAGGAAGAAAAATACTTTCTAGTAGCCATAAAAGGAGGAGGTCAATTTTATTACCGTATATATCGTAAAAAAACTTTATCACCATTAGACCGAGTGAAGATTAGGAGTTTGAAATAAAACATTTATCTCCTAATTTAGGAGAGGTGTAACATATAGATTAGATAAAGTTGACTTAAACTTTAAACACTAATTAAATGTTTTACCGCATTATTTCTAAACATGAATTGTATTTAAAACTGTAATAAAGGGAAATGTTCTAATTTAAAGCATTTTTATTTAGTTAAGTAACAAAAATATGCCTTTGCCATTCCGGTCTCGTAATTTAAATCCTATAGAGAACAAATAACATTACCACAGATTTTTTCATCTTACAGATGCCACTAAAGGCGTTTCCGCCAAAACCAATTTTCCTGACTTTGCTTGCTTCACGACCCGCTATATTACACTGGGAGAAAATGTTAAAATTAGTAAGAATAATGCCTCAGGTTTTTCTATTTCAACCAGATGTGACAAAAGGCTTTCCTAACTTTACTGTGTACGTTTGTTCTTATTCTTTTCTATTCGTATTTTAGATTTTTGTATGTGAAATTATCATATATAAAATATTCTTGCTTAAAAATTAATTAAATGTTTTACCGCATTATTTCTAAACATGAATTGTATTTAAAACTGTAATAAAGGGAAATGTTCTAATTTAAAGCATCTTTATTTAGTTAAGTAACAAAAATATGCCTTTGCCATTCCGATCTCTTAATTTAAATCCTATAGAGAACAAATAACATTACCACAGATTTTTTCATCTTACAGATGCCACTAAAGGCGTTTCCGCCAAAACCAATTTTCCTGACTTTGCTTGCTTCACGACCCGCTATATTACACTGGGAGAAAATGTTAAAATTAGTAAGAATAATGCCTCAGGTTTTTCTATTTCAACCAGATGTGACAAAAGGCTTTCCTAACTTTACTGTGTACGTTTGTTCTTATTCTTTTCTATTCGTATTTTAGATTTTTGTATGTGAAATTATCATATATAAAATATTCTTGCTTAAAAATAAAATGAGAAACTTCCTGTCATTGCCACGAGTACACGAGAAAATATGACTTAAAAATTTCCAAAAAAATCCGTAAGGTTTGAGAGAGATTTGAATATGATTAGAAATGATAAGAACAAAAAAATTATAATTAACAAATAATTCGTTTGCTGAATTTCGCTGCTGTGTTTTACATTGGACTTGTAGATGATTTCGATGCATGTGAAGTGCCAGTTTGGAAAATAACACGAGATCGTGGCAGATTTAAAATTTAAAATCAGTTTCGGAGTTTGTTATTAACACAAGCCGACAAAGTTAGGCCAACTTTCTAAACCAGCATGTCAGGTTTTCGAGATAATTTAACTTAAAACAAAAAAAAAACTGTATTTTGATCCATTTTTGAGATTACTTTTTAACTCTAGGTGACGTTCCTTCACAAAACTCAATATAACATCTTAAAGTACTCCTCTATTTCTTCCAAATAGTTTTTTCTTGGCCCAATATCTTTTTTTTCTCGCCGAGATATCTACTATTGAAAATATCAAATTTAATGTTTTTGTCATTATATGAACCTTAAATGGCATTCAGCAGACAGGCTAACAAAGCGAATTTGCTCAAAAACCAAGGCTCCTAAATACACAAACCAAGGTGAAGTGACAGCCGCGTTCCCATTGCAACAGACAAGCGAGCAAAGCGAATTTACTCACAAATCCAGGCTCCCAAACTCACTTAACCTGGGCCTAGCGAGATGTATTGAAGAAAGCACTCAATTTAGTATTTTCAACAGTAGATATCTCGCCGATTCTAATAGGAAAGAGTATTACTTTAAGATGATATACTGAGTTTGGTGAAGGAACATCACCTAGTGTTAAAAAGAACCTCAGATATGGCCAAAAATGTCGGTTTTTACAGTTTGCAGTTAAATTGTCTCAAAAACTTGACATGCTGGTTTAAAATTTTGCCGGTCTGTGTAATTGATCATGCGTTTTATAAACTTTTAAGAATTACTGTGAATTCATTAAAAATTGCAATGAAATAATCATAATCGACTATAAACAAGGCATTATTCATTGTCAGGAACTCTATTGACTGCCGCGGTAATCTCATGGCTACCTGATAAGACCCATATTTTTTTTTTAGTTACAGCTTAGATCCATCAAAGAGACAACCAACGAAAATAGAACATGATCCTTAGCAGAATTAATGGTCGTTCCTATGAAACAGAGCCCGTATCGATGTGATTTTAAATCAGCGTGTCACACATAATAGCCATCACAGCTCCAAGCACGTAGTCTGGCAGCAAAACAAACTTTAAGGTAAAAATATTTATTTACCTAACTGACAAAAAAATCAAGTATGAATTTACCTAATAGAATTACACATATATATATATATATGTAAAGAATGCTTAATGTATTTCCAGTTGCCATGAGTATTTCGGAACCTATACACAATAGGAAACACAAAAATAGCTAATTTGTTATACTAAAATGAATTCAGTTTTTCCTCTCTTAATGTAAAGAAATGCTGTATTTGTTTATAAAAGAAAGATATTCTACCAAGGTAATTCATTCAATTTAACAGCATTTTTAGTAGTTCACCTTTTTCCTAAATAGAAAGACACAAAAATGATTATATATATATATATATATATATATATATATATATATATATATATATATATATATATAATGTATATATATATATATATAATGTATATATATATATATATATATATATATATATATATATATATATATATATATATACATAAATAGATAAGTTTTTGTCCGTGTAATTTAAAATAAAAAAGAAGCGAAGCGGACGTGAAAAATTTGTCAATCTACACGATTCTCGTGTTAAAAAGTGTGGAGCACTCCAAAATATAGAAAAACTCCGGGTCCGACAGATAGCGACAGCGCTGTTTCGTCCTAATATGGTACTCGTCAGGCCACCGCATCCGGTACTAACCATCATCTCGCCTTTCCATCCTATAAAGCTGAGTTTAAAATCAAAAAACAGCAAACAAGACGACAAAGGCGACATCTCGATGGTCCACTTGATAATACAAGAGCCACACAGATTAACAAAGTTTGTAAAAAACCACCATATGGAGGCGCGACGGTGAATTAAAACAGAAATATGTAAAATCGAGTACACGAAACGCGCTGCCCAAAGGATAGGGGTCACATTTTTCCGTACTGGCAAGCAAGCCTACTGCTAATTTCAGCAGCCAAAGCCACGTGTCGCACCAAACGATCCCACCATGAGAGTATCGTTTAGCGTGTTTCAAAGCCAAAGAAGTAAATAAATAAATAGATAAGTTTTTGTCCGTGTAATTTAAAATAAAATAGAATCAAATATTGGCGAAGCGGGCGTGAAAAATTTGTCAATCTACATAATTCTCGTGTTTGTACCGAATACGGTGGCTTGACGAGTCCCATGTTAGGACGAAACAGCGCTGTCGCCATCTGTCGGACCCGGAGTTTTTCCATATTTTGGAGTGCTCCGCATTTTTTAACACGTAGATTGACAAATTTTTGACGTCCACTGCGCCAATATTTGATTCTATTTTATTATATATACTAGCTGACCCGGCAGACTTCGTACTGCCTCATCGATAAATAAAAGACCTAATCTTTTGTATAAAATGATTTTAAAACAAACAAATCGAATCAGTATTTAATAAAAAAGCATTTATTGAATAAAGCATGAAGTTTTATTATTATTTTCGATACATCATGTTGCTTACTTAGAAAACAGAGTTTTCCTGAAATACTGGCTATTTATAAGGTTTAAATTTGATATTCACAGACACACACTGTTAAAATACAGTCTGTTAATTAATTTAAAGCTTTCTCATAAACTATATTTTTTGTTTTGTTTTGTGGTGCGTAAATAAACAAAGAAGACGGTTTTCCGACGCGCGAACACGCGACGTATAATTGTCCATGCGCGAAACAGGGATACTCCAAGTTGATTCCACAAACTTCTAACGACTGTCCTTGCGATTTATTTATGGTCATCGCAAAGGCCAGACGTACTGGAAATTGTAAGTGTTTAAAATCGAATGGTAAGTCCGTTGGAATCATCGGTATCCGCGGGATCAAGACATCCTCTCCTTTGTATTTTCCTTTTATGATTGTCGCCTCAATGACGTTATTCATCAGTCTTTTCACAGCCAGTCTTGTTCCATTGCATAGTCGAGGTTGATTAATGTTACGCAGCATGATGACAACTGATCCTACTTTCAACTGCAAATTGTGAGGTGGTAATCCAGGCAATTCCAGTGAATTTAAGAACTCAGTGGGATAGTTGACTACGTTATCCTGGTTCATTACGGTGTCGACTGATTTGAAGGAAACCAACTGTCCTGGAAGAAAATTCTGAATGGTCGCATTCAGATCCTCGACATCTTTATTTTTCGCTGCTAATATTGCTCGTTCACCCAGCCAATTATGGTTCTTGAACTTTTGCGCTATATCTGGGAAAACTCGCTGAATAAGCTCCACTTTTGAGTCTGTGATGTGACAGAAATCTGTAGGTAATGTGATGAATCCGGTCGAGGTGTCCACTGCAACTTTATTATTTCCAATGTCTAACAACTGCTTCGCAAACACATTTGCAGTTTCATCTTGTTGCAAAAATACTCGCATGTTAGTTGTTAAGTGGAGTGTCTTTACGTACTGCCACAAATTTGATGATTTTAGGCATGCATTTAGTTCATCAGCAACAGTTGATCGGGGAATAACTGGAAGAGTCTGACGAAAATCACCTGACAACAGAATCATGGCCCCACCGAAAATATTTTGGTTGTCACGAAGATCTTTCAACGTTCTGTCCAGTGCCTCCAGTGATCTCTTATGGGCCATTGTGCATTCATCCCAAACAATCAATTTGCATACCTGTAGGATCTTGGCCATTGCGCTATTTTTGGCGATGTTGGAAATTGGTGTTTCGGTGATTTGCATGTTTAGTGGTAATTTCAAGGCAGAATGTGCAGTTCGCCCGCCTTCTAGCAGAGTTGCAGCTATTCCAGATGAAGCCAACGCTAGAGCAACATCATTTCGCGATCTGATCCTCGCCAAAAGCAATGAAATTAAAAACGTTTTTCCGGTTCCTCCGGGAGCATCAAGGAAATAAATTCCACCAGATCCACTGTTCACAGCTTCTATCAAAGTGTCGTACGTAATTCTTTGTTGTTGATTTAATTGTGGAACATTTGTACGAACTGTTTCGGCCAATGCTTCAATGTCGTACTGATGTTCTCTTTGCAACTCGTGGTTTAATGCATCGTGCATATGACGATTGGTTGCTGTCATTCCCAAACACGACAATACTTTATTTGCCATCAATAAACACATATCTTCTATCATGATCAATGTGTCATTGTAAATTTCTTCAGTCATTTGTAGTGTAGGATTCAAAGTTTGACGGCGCACACGATGCAAAACATCCTCAGACATGTCATCTCTATACTTAACCCACAAATCTTTTGGATTCGAGGGGAAACATGTCGATATGATAATCGCAAACAATGTACGAATTTGATGCGGCGACGAAGATATTACGGAATCCTTGAGCGTATCATCCCAGTGCGAATCGTTCTCAAGTAAATGTAATAGTTGACATGCCTCACGGTAAGTCGCACACAGCTGTCCATTAACTGTTCTAAGTTGTTTAAACGATGTCGGACCACGAACATTCACCAACAACAACCGCAAATAATAACATTCATCGTTATTTGGATGTACTGTGTAGATGCGACCCAGAGCATCAGAAGCAAATACATTTGGATGTCCTTCAACTGGTGTTCCTTGTTTTCGACGCTGAAACGATTTCGATGATGCGTTCCATGTGTAATAGCGTGGCATGTCAGCATACAGCAAAGTGCGAGCAAAATCATCAGTTTGACAGACTGTAAAGAAACTTGTTAATGTTGTCGACGGTGGATGTGCCGCCCTGTCTGCCGCGTTAGATTCATTAAAATAAACTCGTTGACCATTTTCTAAATGGACTGCCAAATGGACTACTGTAGGGTGTCTTTCATGGATCGCAAATGAAAAGATACGCCAAATAGCTTCGTTGCTACTTACATAGCGACCCATCTGGTACTGTGATATTTCATCATTTGCATTGGTTACACCGAAGACAGCCATATCACTACCTTTATTAACATATTTACATATGTACTTTATCGACTTCACAGAATTACAATATTCCACATTGATGTGAGTCTCAAAAGCTTTGGACAATATTGGCAAGTATGGCACAATCCAACGATTGTCTACATCAACATTTTGTCCTTTTACCTTCACAACTACCGATCGCCCACTGTCCGCAACTGATCGCCGACGATACAATGGGTATCCATCATTTCCAGTTATGGTTTCAGCAAGCAGGTCTCTTGGGTATCGCTTGGAACACCTACCGTCGACCATACAGGGTGAGTTGTAGTTGAAATGTCCGCAAGGTCCATGTATCATGTGTTTGGTAACTACTGCATGCAATTTTGGGTCAACTATTTCATCTGGAATTTCAGCTGAAAATATGGAATCAATCTCATCTGGCCTTATTTTGTCCACTAACCAGACTAAAATGTGCGCATGTGGCAATCCACGCTTTTGCCATTCTACAGAGTACATCCAACAACGGACTCGGCCATACACACAATGCTTTATTAAGAAATTCATGAGAGATTTTAATTTTTGTTTAAAAACTCTGGCAGTTATGTCATGTCTATCAACTGGTGTTTGGCTATGTAGTAATTCCTTCTCGATTTCGGACCATTTTGGGTTACATGTGAATGTAACAAATAAGTCTGGGCGGCCATAATGCCTAACATATGACATAGCATCCTGAGCATATTCATGCATGTGGCGTGGGCTTCCTATATAAGTAGCTGGCAAAATTGTCATTCTTCCTACATTATTCACATTGCCATCAGCATTTATAGCATCGCGGAGATGGATGTATTCCTCTGACCGTAGCTGTCGTTGGTTCAAACGGATGTATGTCAATCGTTCAGTCTCAATTTTGACATACATGTCAACTGCAAACTGATGAAAAAGTCGTTGACACATCAAAATATGATTTACTTCACCTTGACGGATCATGAGTCTGTATGAATAGAAATTCATAGCACTAACTTTTTTGTTGGTTTCAGCACCTGCAATCAAAAATGATAAATGTTTAAATTGTTACTTAGATGAATTGAATTTAAAAATATTATTTAATCTTGTTCAATTCATTTACCTGTTACTTGATTTACCATTTTGATATTAAAATGGTATCCATCTTCCCCCTGCCAGAAGATCAAAGGATATTGTAGTGCATCATAACTCCTGTGTGTTTCAGATACACGTTTTAAATCACTATTCCGACGATGAAGCACAATATCTCTAGATTGTAAATTTTCTCCCACAATGACAACAGCCACTTCATCAATGGTAGGTGAATTGAACCTCCTTGTGTGTTCACCGGCAGGTGTTTTGTCAGCTCGAATAATAATATTATGGCTATCAGATGGCATCCGATCCAATGCTATTTTGAACATGTTTACTAAATTGTTATACTGATGAAGAAACATTTGTAATTGTTGGACAATGGTTCTCTTCACTGTTGGATTGTGAGCACAACGATTATTAATTTCCGCATCTGAATTGCCCATAAAATAAATTTGTAAAAAATGATGATCTGCATCAGGTAGTGGTAACAGAGTTCCCAGTAAGTGATAAATTTGTCCTTGTATCTGTAATTTTTTAAAATTTGTCCATTAATTATTTCCGATATAGTACAAACTTGAATAATATAAAAAAATATTCTTATATAATACCTTGAAAGTGGGCATGAAATTGTCTTGTATAATATGTGTAGCACCAAATGATGTCATCTGGAAACAGTTGTTATATTTCTGAATGTTGGTCAAGAAGTGCTTAGAATCATTTCCAATCCCAGAAACTAAAGAGCGTAAAGGATCTGGTGGTGGCACCAATTGTGGCAATTTTACTTTGCCTTCAGCACAACATAATCCAGTAGATTCACCAGTGTATTTTAACGCCTTACAATATTTACAAATTGTTTTCATTTCCCCAATTGTTACCGATTTGTCGGCACAATAATCAATTGCCGGATCATAGTGGAATGCAGCTCGTTCAAGAATCACAGGAGCACTGCGTCTACGGATTCGCTCAATTTCATTATGTCTAGCTTGCTGTTGTTGTGTTTGATGTGCACGAACTCGTTGCATTCTAAGCCTATCTCCTACATTGTCACTCACTAAAGAACGCAATTCTGACATAGCAATACGACTATTTTCTTGATCTGTCTGTCTCTGGTCATCAGTGCGGTTAGCACGTGAGGTAGCTCTTCGCACATTTGATTGACTACGACGACCTAAGTCAGGTCGTCTTCTCCTCGGCATCGTAAATTGTAATTAATCAAAGTGAGAAAATTTCCCGCTCATTTAGCAGTAAAGTGTCACTATCACAAAAAAGAGCACATTACTTGGAATGTCACTATCACAAAAGATCACCATAATAAAGAAAGAAAGTTCTCGCGCACGTAGCCACAAAGATAGATATAATATCGTAATACTTTTTTCCGTGCTCTGAAATGCGACAGGATGGATTGACATATTAGTTGGTTGTCAAATCTAATGTCAAATATTATGATTGCGTTCAGAAATTTAACTTAAGATTTATAATTTAATTTGTGACAATACTTAAGATTTATCTTTCGATTTCTATATAGTCTTATTAAAAAATAATCTGACAGATTAACAACTGAAGTTAGCTAAAATTGAGTTTCTCGAAGCCGACCACTATTTATGTACTATGTATTTTGAGACTATGCAATTTTGTCGCGTTCGCGATTCACTTTCACTTTTGTCGAGTTTCAGAACGCGATATTAGATCCTCCAACGCGCACGCGAATTTGAACTTTATGCAGCGGTAATAAATTACAAATTGACTCTCCATTTTATTTAGAAAACGTTTGTATGTAAAATAGAAAAATGCTGTTTTGAGGATTTTCCCGGCAAGTATTCGAATTTTTCTCACCTTTTAAACCTTCCCTAGACCTCCACGAATAATTCAAGACCAAGATAAGATAAATCCGTTCAGCCGTTCTCGAGTTTTAGCGAGACTAACGAACAGCAATTCATTTTTATATATATAGATATATATATATATATATATATATATATATATATATATATATATATATATATATATATATGAAGTAAAAAGAGAATAGTGGAAACAACTTGCTTCAGTTATATCAATGCATAAACTCTGATTTATTTGTGTTTAAACTAACATGAAAATAGACTTATAACGACTATACATTTGAAGCGAAAACATATGAAGTTGCTTGTAGTTAATGTCAACATAACCAGGAATCACATTTATCTGTCTTATTT